>JABSTR010000372.1:0-54320 GCA_013339765.2 Haemaphysalis longicornis
AGGGTCGGCTCTACGGAAGAGGCGTGCCATGTCCTCTGCAAACATCGCCACCGTCTCGTTCGGTTTTTGGATGCGACACTCCAAAAGGCGCTGAGCGTGGTCACGGCGGTCGCTGCTGGCGAATGACTCCAGCAGCTCCTGGCGAAATTCCTCCCAAGGGGATAACCTGACTTCGCGGTTCTCGAACCATGTCCTTGCACCATGTTCTAGCGAGTAATAGACCTCACGCAGCTTTGACGAGCGTCCCACTGGTTGAACGATGCGACCCGCTCAAACTGCTCCACCAATCCTCGACGTCCTCAAACACCTCACCGTAAAAAATGGCCGGCGTACGTGGCTGTTGGAGAGTTACCTGGAGAGAAGTGGTTGCGTCATTACTTGGGGTGCTGGGGCTTGACGTCTAGGTGCGGTGAAGTCAAGGTAACCGCACTCTGGAGACAGTCCGCGTTGGCGACTACTAGCCCGATAGACAGGTGTGTGGACAGGGTGAGGCTGTTCCGGGCAGGCCGAAGGGGACCTTGCATGGGGCAGTCCTACCGAGCAATCTCCGCCAGTGTCGCATACAGCAAATACGCGTTGGGGGTGTTGGTGACTTTACTAAAACGCTAATTGAAGAAGCAGCGGAGAAGAGCGCTCTTGACCGCGAAGCACTCGAGCTTCCAGAGCAAAGCACTAATCATGATGCGTTCCCGGTAGCGCTCTTTCGTCGTCGTCGTCAATTAAATTAAATGTTCATTCAGAGGCTTGGGGGTACGTGACAGTTAGATATATATATATATATATATATTATATCTATTATATTATATATATCTATATTATATATATAATCCTGTAAGAGGAAAGCAGACCGCCACAAGGGAAGGGCAATTCCAAGGCACGTCTCTTTATTGAGCTCGCAGGGAACCCGGTGACTCGTCCGAACGATCCCAGACGATGATGATAACCCACAAGTGATGAAGATAATGGGTGTATACAGGTGAGAAATTCGTCATTGTAGCGTATAGCAATTAATTCATTCCATGAGTCTTCATGAGTCAAGAGACCAATAAACGCTCACTCTTTCTCCCCCCCCCCTCTCTTGGAAGCGGCGACCTGGACGCTTGTAGCTAAGGCGCACGCTGGATAAAACGCTTCATACGAGAAACATGGACGACTTCACTTCCACGTCTGCGACGGTCATTGGAGGCAACTGCAGGAGTCACACTATACCCAGGCAGCACTGGACTGTTCGGCCTTAATCAAGCCGGTTTACTTTGGCCTGTGATTTTCTGCACGGCCTTTCGGCGGCAACCATGTTCGGCCGTGTACTCCCATCACTGTCCAACGGCCAGTGCCCGTCAGCCAGTGGACCGGCTGACGTTCATACGGCCAGACTCAAGCCGTAGGGCTTCGGCCATCCCAAAGCCACCCGTGTGCGGCCGAAGTACGGCCACCGGAGGGCATCCGAGATGTGGTCATCGGACTCGAGCCAGGCTAAAGCTGCCGGAAATTCGGCTGTGCTACGGGCATTGTAGTTCAGCCACAGTACGTTAACTCTACTGAAGCCGGTTGACGACCACTGGATGCAGCGCAAGCAGATGACTCAATCGCGCTGTACAGAAGCACAAACCCACCATTCTGGTTCCACTGCACCCACATCAAAGTGAGCCCGCGCGCAACCACCAGCCATCCAGCCTTCAGCGCAGCCTGGCTTAATTATCAGCGTCAGTTTACACCAAAATTAGTTTATTCAACAGTGCTCACAAATGGTCGTTCCTTTAATTGTTGTGCCCCTTTTAATGTGGAATACAGCAAATATTCATTTCTTGAGCAGAGCTGGAATAGATGTATTGTCCAGGTCCTGATATCTTCTGTGGGGCGGCTTATCTGTAATAAACAAGGAAAAGTGGGTGGGGGCGGAAGTCGCATACTTAAGTGGGTTGAATTTCACAAAGATGAAAGTGCCGCTTTTGGGCAATTTCTTTTAAGACAACACTTTCATGCTCCGACTAAATAAACTATTTTTACAACAGCTGCTTGACCAGTTTTTTTTTATAAAAAACCGGTGCAAATGCCTTTATGAAGCGGTTCGCTAGTCCACGAAACACTCAGAAGCATTCAACATAATTTACTTGAAACAAAAAGTATGTCCAGTATTTGCCCATTTTTCTTGCATTGCTTTTTCTACTCGATAAACTTTTCTGATGATCTTTCACATGGCTGATCCTAGAAGAAATCAAAAAAGTACTTTCAGTTTTAATATATTTTTTATGTTGTTTTTAAGAGTTACGTGCACCATCCTCAATAGTCCAAAACAACTTAATTTTTCTCTAATGTCGTACTACGTTAATAAAATTCTAGACGTGTTGCGAATGATACCCTTCTTCAGATGGCTGCAGTTGTATCCCTCGGTGTTCACGCAAGGAAAGGCATAAGAAAAGAGTTTTATATTATCTTTCAAATAAATAACTTAGCAATTGTAGTATTCATACGCAAACCTTGCATACTGCAACGAATAAAGCGATAAATACTTCATTGATCAAGTTTGAATGCCTAGGGTTCTCAACCCGTCGGAGGCTCCGCAAGAGTTTTCATGTATTTATTATTTATTCATTTATTTATTTTTTATTTATTTATTTATATTCGTTTATTTATTTATTTATTTATTATTCAGATATTATTTATTTATTTATTTGATACCTGCTTGCCCTTGCATACATTACAGCAGGGAGATACATAACACTGAGCATCAAATATGAGACCAAATAACAAAATAATTCTACGTAGCCCGGTGAACATCGTTATTATAAACAGTGGGTAAAATCATACGTGGAAGATAATTACACTCTCATCTTGATGTAAAATAAAATGATTCGCGCAAGGCGTCACCTTAAAGAAAGGTAATAATTTGCTTCAAATTGCGATCCCACTTTGGGATATGTAGAATGGCGCTTGGATATACTTCTCCCCTTCTATTCCAGTTTTCGAATGATAGATATTACCAAAAAATTTCAACCTCAGATATCGCCTATGATCTTTCCCGTCTTACCATTTAAGTTAACTTTTACTTTCCCTCATCCTAAGTTGACAGTGCCAATACCTAATACGAATCGCACTGCCCTATTCTGTATGTTTTCGAGCCTATCAACGAGCTCTTTGCTGAAGGCATCCCAGAAAACACATGCGTACTCCTGCATTGAGCGCACATGAGTGAAATACGGTTGTTCTTTTAAGTTAGGTGGAGGTTCGCGGAAATTTTATCTTTTTATCTTGGAAAGCCAAAAACACATGCAGCCATAACTTTTATGTTGTTAACGTGCCAATTTGCCTAACAACTCGTTAAATAAACTCGTTATTTTTATTCCCCTGTCGTTCTTAAAGCAGTATAATTTACTGTATACGCATTCAATTGGAATGACGGTTTTCTTGTAAAGTTGGTGTTGCCACACTTTTTAAGATTCAAAGACTTTTCTGAATCAGCACACCAGGATGTTATAATTTGAATCATGCTGCAAGTATTTGAATCACGTTCATTCGCTATAGTCCTGTAAAGTACACAGTCCTTTGCTGTCTTAGAGAGATATACTCGGCTATCCATGTAATAACCAATTCATTCAGTTTATTGCCCCCAACGTACTTACAAGAAGGTGAAATGAAACACCGCCAAGGCTTTTTTGCCACACGAGAAAATAGCTACTTTAAGCTGATCTATTGCTTGAGCCAAATCGTGCGTGAACTCAACAAGCTGCGTTGAGGAAGAAAAACCCGACGAAATCTGTCTTTGCTAGGATGCTGGCGATTATGTTTAACCAAGTGAGTCATATCCCAAGTGTAGCTAATCTCAACTTCAAACACCGCAACTAAATTAACATCCAGGCTTCGTCATTCACAAGGCTCTGTTATGGCAAATTCAAAATAACACTTGTTTCTAAATAGGCAGTCATAAAATCACTTCGTGCCCTGCTCTAAAACAGTGCAGGGCACGAAGTTGAGCCTACCAATGCACGAGCTTAGCCTCTTCTACGTTTATCACAAACAATATAGTGCACATTGTTTTTCTCAATATTATTGTGAGAATTGCGGAAACCTGTCGCTTTTGCGCAGCCCTTGCCTTTCTTTGGTGGGGAGTCTTGGACATGGCGCTGGTTGAGCTCCTGCGTGGTGGCCGCTTGCTCGGACACCCTTTAGGCCACTTATTTTGGTGAAACACCGCCATCTCGGGTCTGGACATCGCTGCCGGGTCGATGTCTCCAACTGGTCTCCATTCTTGAGGGGGCGAATAGCCTCGAGCTGATCCTTCAGCGACGCCGAGGCGTGAGGCGTTGTAGCTGCTATGACTGGCGAAGCTTATCTCACCCGTCGGTGCGGCACAGTCTTCTTGTGGAAATAAATGGCATTTCGATGGCTAAACGTTTCCCTGGTAATGTCCAGTGAGTCCTTGCACCTGGCCCGTCACCTAGAACACTCATTACTGTTTGACCAACGTAGTTCGTTCATTTTAAAACGTAACAAGACCCCGAGCGGATGAAAAACTTGTCTGGGCCATTCGACTCCCTAACGGCTCTTTCTTCACCCCAGAGAAAAACCGTTCCTACATCTGCGGGTCTTCTTCAAACCACGTCTGTGCATGAATTCTCGGCGCCCAGACGCGCGCCGTTGTTGCGCATAATGACGTATACCCTGATACCTTATGAAGGCCGGTCTCCTCGTGAACACCTGTTGCCGAAAATCTGCGTGCATTCGCTTGCCGTAATTCGGCCGAGGACACGCTAACCAAATGATAAACGTACATTCTGAGGCCGTAAGTCGGCCGGTGCTTCTTTATAACACCGGATACCCGAAGAAAAGAAATATTCTGCCGCCGGAAGAGTGCTTCACCGTTGAAATAGCGGATGCGCAGCAGCCGCGCTACGGCCAGTCTCCTTTCGAACACCAACTGCCAAAAGAATACGGATATCCCGTTGCCGGTCGGTTGCCATGATTCGGCTGCACACAGCTTCGCGAAGGAAAAACGGATGCCCTACAGTCGTGCTGCGGCCGATTTCTTTCTCAACATCGGCAGCCGAAAGGCAATTGAATATCTGGCAGCCGGGCAGCTGCCGTTGTGCGTCTGAACAAGGGCGGTCGGAGAAATGCCGAAGCGCTGGTTGCCGAATGTTGGTCGTTCATCCTATGAACAGTGGCTGCCAGAACCTGGATGCTGTCCGGACATGCCAGAAAGCGGCCATAGACGGGCAGATCTTGGGACACATTTTCTGTGCCGGCTGGGTAGGTTACTGGTGAACTATGCTCAATGACGGTGTATGGGCTAATATAGGGTTGGAGAAACTTCTCGCACAGGCCCGGTGATTCATGTCGGGGTCCACAAAAGCATTTCTTCACCGGGATGAAAATTGATGTTGCGGTGCTCGGCATCGTAATGGGCTTTTCGTTCTTGTTGCGTTGCTTCAGTGTGGATGCGGGCTAGGGGTCGACTGTGGTTAATCCGGGAGATGAACTGGTCACACAACAAGGGGTAACAGCAAATACTGGTGCAGATAAAAAGCGGTATCAATAAAGAATGAAGGGGAACAGCCAAAATCACGAAAAATGGGGAGTAGCTGGTGGTGCGCTAAATTGCTGTTTTGTAGGCAAAGGTTACCAACGGAAGAATTTGGTCCCAGTTGGTGTGTACTGGTTTGATATACATAGAAAGCATACCGGAAAGAGTCCGGTGAAAGCGTTCAGTGAGGCCGTTTGTCTGAGGATGATTGCTGATGGTTGTTTTGTGAAGTGTATTTGCCGCTTGAAGCACTTCTGCCACAATTCGGGACAAGAAGGCCTTGCCGCGGTGGCTTAAAATTACGCGGGGTCACCATGGCGCAAGATGATATTCTGCAGCATAAATAAAGTCACCGTTTTCTTGGGCGCAGCCAGATCGTAGAGGGGCCGTCTCGGCATACCTGGTTAGATGGTCGACAGCAGTCACTATCCAGCGATGGCCGTTTGGTGGGCTGGGAAGCGGGCCGTACAGGTCAATGCCCACAGCTTCGAAGGGCGCCGGAAAACAAGCTGTCTGTTGCAGCAAAACGGCTGGCGGAGCCGTAGTGCGTTTTCGGTGCTGGCATTTGGGGCATGAAGAAATGTACTTCGCCACGCTTGTCGACATCCCAGGCCAAAAGAAGCGACAACAAATGCGGTCGTAAGTTTTGTCAAACCCGAGATGTCGTGCTGTCGGATCATCGTGAAATGCCTTTTACACAGCTGCGTGTAGCGCCGAGGTAGGACAGGGACCCAGCTGTTGCCTGTAAGGTGGTTTCTGGAAGAGTGCAGAACCCCATTTTCAAGCCGAAACTTCTGGAGTTGTGGACGTAACCGGCTGTCCGAGTCTTAACAGAAGAGGCTGATCGCCATCAACCTGACAACGTGCTGGTGGCTACGTTGTCTCCTTTGTATATTCATAATTTTCTTACGTGCATCTCCGCGATGTCACGTTACAATAATAAAATGACCAAAATAATTGCCAGGCTGCCCTTTTACTATAAATTCGCCATCACAGAAGTTATTGTTGACATATTTTTCAAGCAAAGTTTTCTTCTATTTGTTAATACCGATTTGTCTTAAGGTCTTCAGAGAAAAGTAGATTTGTTAACCTAACTATTGTAAGCCAAATACTAGTAGCATCGTTCTTTGGTAGGAATTATTTGAATATGTAAAAAGCCACAAAAAGTTACTAAAATATTCTTAGATGTACACAGTGTATTGAAAGAGGGTTCCATTGTGCACATGACATTTCTGAGGCCTGAAAGCAAAACTACAATAAAAATGACGTTCTGTTATACCCCACACAATACACTATACCTGGGCCATCTTAGGAAAAGACAAAAGCTTTTGTCAGCCAGCTGTCATTTACTTTAGGGGAAATAAAGTACTGTGCGTACCTACATGGACGAACTTTATGTCGCACAAAGATTTAAACATAAACTTTGAGAGAATCTCTTTGCTACGGCAAGGTGCCGTGTTGTTGCGTCCATCTTGATTGAATTCGTGGAAAAAATATAATAGACGTGCCAAGATTTTCAAACCATTATTCTAAAATGCGTTCACCCAGGAATAAAGTTTCATGGTTAGAAGTGGCCTATTTTTTATATGAAAGACCAAATGCCATGACTTGATAAAATCTTGTTTACTCCAGCTTGATGATTCCCCCTAAATCTGCTTGATTATTATTTTGCGTAATACAATTGCTCCCGGACTCCGCAGTGCATGAGAAGAAGATTGTGGATCACTCGTGAGTTAAGTGAGAGGTATAAAAATAAAAGGTGCAGTTTATTTTCTAATCCTTTTAGGTGCTTCTAGTGCTCATTCCCCAGAGAATTTTCAAACAACCACTGGGGAATTCCTACCATGTCCTACTTACTCAGCAAAACTAATTATCGGTGATTTACATTTTAAAGGGTGTACGTTAGCATGACATAACGATTGCTAGCGGGAATCACTTTTCAACTCTTTTCAACACTTTTCTTCCAGTTTCATTCAAACGATTTTGTTATTTAGTGTTTTAAAGAGACTGTCTTTCGTGCCGCTGTTAGTACATCTGCAACAGTTATACAGGCACCTGTAAAACCTAGTAAGCTCCTCATTTTTTCCTACTTGAAACAGTGTATATGCATTATAAATCTCTGACTGCGTTGCCTTAAAACATCGATAAAATTATTTAGCCGGTGGTTCCTCTCATCCTACCGAGAACGGACAAGAAACAACGCCTAGACCCCTGTGTAAACAATGGTCAATCTATTCTGGTCTAGTTTTTTTAGAAACTAAGGCCTAGGCTTAGAAATAACGTTTTTTATTTGTGCTTCATGAACGTTATTTTTTCAGCAATGGTACCTTACCACTAATCTAGCATTCCGTTCTTGCACGAAATTTAAGGATCCACATCTCACCGATAACAATCTATGTACAAAAACCGCAACACCAGCCTAATTAGCCAGAAATACTATTTTGTTCGAGAAATATTATAAGCGAATTTTAGAGTAAATATTAAGCAGACTTAGACGTGAAACGCTACAGTAAACGTCAATGACGTTACAAGCTCATTTGAAACTAACCACTGTAGTTTGTTATTGAAAAAGTTTAGTCTGGTACTTCAACAACAATGGTCTTGTAGGTTTTCTAGAAAACCAGCACTCTTTCTCAAGTGTACGGACGAACGGTAGAAACAGCAGCCGAAGCAGCTGTTACAGCTTTATATTGCAAAACCATACGCTCATACCGATATATATATATATATATATATATATATAGATATATATATATACGGTATATATATATATATATATATATAATTCCGCGAACCATGTACGGGTGTGTGTATTTATTGTTTGTTTTTATTGCCCGGCCGCGCCCGGCTCGGTTATCTGTGTCTCATGCGAAGCGCGTGTTCCAAGCGCCCGAGCTATCTCATTCAGAAAAGCGGAGTGTTTCGCCCCAACGCCACTAGCCCAGAATCATCTTCTGTGATCTACAATGTTCTGGATGTGAATCGACGGTTCTAGAAACTCTCGCGCCGAAAGATAAAAGCCTGCACAGCAGACGCCGCGGCATTCAATTCTGTGACGCTCGCCGACGCAAGTCACTTTGTTGACCGCTGCTTCGCCGCCTCTGTATTCTTTTGTGTTGTTAGGGGAGCACAACTTCGCTCCAATAAACTTGTTTTCTCCTTCAAGACAACTACGTCGTCCTTGTCTTCGTGACATCTGGTGAAGGTGCGGGGTAGCAGGGTGACATTATCATCGGCGATCCTTACAGCTACACGGTGTTCGGGGTTCGGTTCCGGCGTCATGAAGTGATCGGAGGAAAAAGTTATCGACTTGGTCTGCTGATCAATTATTCCGCCGCTGTCCGTCAAAAAGTTCATTCGGAGAATTACGTCGCGGGGGCAGTTAGGCAAGATGACGAATGCGGCAGGGTACGTCGTGCCGTCTATGGTGACGCGGGATGTGCACGTTCCACTTGGCGTCACGAGGTGTCTTCGCGCTGTGCGTATGTGCGTAACGTCCCATCTGGTCATAACTTTCTTCAGCTTAGACGCAACTGGTCCGCTCATTACTGCGTACTCGGCTCCCGTGTCGACGAGGGCGACTACGTCAAAGCCGTCGATGGACACCTTGACGTCGGATGCTGCCTTCCTCGAGTTCCATGTTCGTCGGGGCGTCGCACCACGGCATCACGGCTTAACGCTGAAGCCTGAAAAGTGCCGCTTCACTTACGAAGAACTCAAATTTCTGGGACACGTCGTCAACGCTGCGGGAGTCCTGCCTAACAAAATATCAGCCATATCGAACTTCCCAATACCGAAAGACAAAAAGAGCGTGCGAAGATTTCTCGGACTGTGCGCATACTACCGGCGCTTCGTCGCAAGCTTCGCACGCATCGCAGAGCCACTCACGCGCCTGACAAAAGATAGCACCCCTTTCGCCTGGGAAAACGAACAAGAAAAAGCATTCTGCGAGCTGAAAGAACGCCTGCAAAACCCGCCCGTGCTCGCTCATTTCGACGAAAAACGCCGAAAGAGAAATGCACACGGACGCCAGCGATATGGGTCTGGGGGCCATCCTCGTCCAAAAGCAAAGTGGGTGCGTAAAGATACTCGCCTATGCAAACCGTGGTCTGTCGAAGGAGGAGAAAAACTACTCTGCCTCCGAAAAAGAGTGCCTGGCAATCATATGGCCATTTCGAAATTTCGCCCATACGTGTATGGTAGACCATTCAAGAGTGAAACACCACCATGCGCTGTGTTGGCTCGCCAATTTGAAGGACCCTTCTGGCCGTCTTGGGCGGTGAAGTTTGCTGCTGCAAGAGTTCGACGTTACAATCGTCTACAAATCTGGCAGGAAACACTCCGACGCCGACTGCTTGTCCCGCGCCCCTGTTGACCCACCGCCACAAGACTCCGATGAAGACAGCGCGTTCTTTGCAGTTGTTACGGAGAGCGACCTTGCCACCCAGCAGCATGCCGACCCCGACTTGCTAGTGATGATCGACCACCTCGAAGGACGAAACGTCGCCGTGCCTAGAGCGTTCAAGCGGGACTTACCAGAATTCAGCCTCAAAAACTCCGTCCTGTGAAGAAGAATGTCAGGCCCGGAACGAGAACGAATTATTTACTTGTCATCCCCGCAGACCTTCGTGACGAAATTTTGGAAGCGTCCCACGACGACCCGTCTTCCGGACACCTGGGCACAGCTCACACTATTGCAAAAATTAAGACGAAGTACTTCTGGCCCCGCCTTACATGTGACGTCACCCAATACGTTCGGAGTATTGGGTGACGCCTCCGACAAGACCCGCCGGACTTCTGAAACCAATCACCGTCCCGTCGAGGCCCTTTCAACAGATTGGAATGGATCTCCTATGCCCGTTCCCTACGTCACGATCAGAGAACAAATGGATTGTCGTAGCTACAGACTACATGACGCGCTACGCAGAGACCGCCGCTCTTCCGAGGGGGACAGGACAAGAAGTCGCCAAGTTCTTTATAAACCAGGTTGTGCTGTGAGATGGAGCCCCTGAAGTCCTAATCACGGACCGCGGAACGGCCTTTACCGCGGAGCTGATGCTAGAAATCTCACGTTACAGCAACACGGATCACCGAAGGACGACGGCGTACCACCCCCAAACGAACGGACTAACGGAACGTCTGAACAAGACGATTGCGGATATGCTGTACATGTGCGTCGACGTTGAACATAAGAGTTGGGAAGACGTCCTCCCGTATGTCACGTTTGCGTACTATACAGCGACGCAGGGAACTACGCAGCTGACACCGTTCGAGCTTGTCTACGGAAGACGGCGGACTACGATGCTCGACGCCATGTGTCCGCATGTAGAAGACGGCGACCTCAACGCGGACGTCCAAGGATACCTTCAACGTGCGGAGGAGGCTCGCCAGCTCGCTCGAGTTCGTATAACAGACCGGCAGCAGGTGGATGCCAGCCGCTACAACCTCCGACGCCGAGACGCCGAGTACCAACCAGGGGATAGTGTGTGGGATTGGACTCCCATTCGATGACGCGGACTCAGTGAGAAGCTTCTGCGACGGTATTTTGGACCCTACCAGATTCTACGACGTGTTGGCCAATTAACCTATGAAGTGATCCCCAGTGGTGATTCCGGAACATCACGACGACACACGCTACCCGAAGTCGTCCACTTGGTTCACCTCAAACCGTACTTCGCAAGACGACGAACTCTTTTTCTTGTTGTTTTGTTGTGGCTGTTGGTTCGGACTGTCGTTTTATTTCAGCATCGGGTCGATGCACTCATAGAGGGGGGGTAATCCCACGAGCCATGTACGGGTTTGTGTATTTATTGTTTGTTTTTAATGCCCGGCCGCGCCCGGCTCTGTTATGTGTGTCCCATGCGAAGCGCGTGTTTCAAGCGCACGGGCTATCTCATTCAGATAAGCAGAGTGTTTCGCCCTTTTGCCGCTAGCCCAGAATAATCTTCTGTGATCTACAATGTTAAAAGATAAAAGTCTGCACAGCAGACGCCGCGGCATTGGATTCTGTGACGCTCGCCGACGCAAGTCACTTTGTTGACCGTTGCTTTGCCGCCTCTGTATTCTTTTGAGTTGTTAGGGGAGCACAAGTTTGCTCCAATAAACTTGTTTCTCCTTCAAGACAACTGAGTCATCCTTGTCTTCGTAGCAGTATATATATATATATATATATATAGATATATATATATATATATATATATATATATATATATATATATACATGTATATATATATATATATATATATGTATATATAATGAGAAATGAGGTGTTTGATGAATTAGGACAGAGTGAGCGTTGGTAGTCGAGAAAACCTCGGAAAGCAAAAGGGGGAATGTCATGCGTTATAGAAACCGATGAAGAACTTTTGAGTCAGACAGAAGGTGTGAAAAAATCCGGAAACGCAGCCGTGGGTAGAGCTGCGCACTCTCCGATGCCGCCACGAGCAAGGTAGACCGCGGCAGCAATCAGGACATCCGCCGATGAAGCAGCACCTAGAGAAGCAAGCTTGGACGATCGGGCACCGGATGAAGTAACTGCCGTAAATTAGATGGTAATCTCGTTCAGTTGCTGAGTGCGCTGCCGCTGCTGCCAATGGATTATCAATTTCCCGAGGTGAGAGTCCTTCGGCAGTAGAATAGGATGTCGTGAGCAGTAAGAGTTATCAGCATTCTCTGGTCTTCCTGTAACTCGAAGTAACCCGTCATCGTCGAAAAAGAGTCTCAACTGCCCGTTGGAACTTTGTGCGGGGAACGGTTTCAAGGAAGCGACGCAATCTGCTTCAGCACTGAAGTGAGTTTCGTTGATCCACGCGAAGCAAGTAACCCTGGGCTTGCTGAACTTCTTCAGCAGACAGGTCCCCACTTTTATGACTTTTTATGTTTAGTTTCTTTATGTATCGCAGGAGCCATTCCGTCACACGTAGAAGTTTTGTGTGAGGCTGCTGAACCGTTCACATTCAATCAACGATGGCCCCGACGGTCGGGTATTAACAGCGTAGAGACATCTGGAAGGTCGGGGACTTAAACATGGACACTAGCGAAAGAAACGACAAATCACAGCGCTGTTACTCACAACTTATTGTTATTAGAAACGACACACAGTTAAATACTACAGCCTAAACCCATATGACCACAAATCATACATACGTCACACTCCAGCATATCATTTCCAAAACATAAAAGGTATGAAAAAGACTGTATGGATGAAGGTACGTGTTATATTTACGTTACAGAGCGATTTGTAAATTCAAACTCAATTTCATGTAAATAAATCGACGGCAGGCGAAGCCTTTACGGTGCTGAAAAATGGACACGCTTATGTTACCGGGGTCTGAGGACAGAAGAGAACTGGGAGTGGAATTCTAGTCAATAAAAGCATAGCTGGCAACATAGAAGAATACTATAGCATCAACGAAAGGGCAGCAGTTCTTGTAATTAGGCTCAACCCTTCTTTCTTATATTCTATGCCTCCATATCTGAACCTGGCAACGTTTCTATGGAATATGAACCTCGCAATGTTTAACGCGCAAACCTTATCTAGCGAAGCGAGTCTCGAGGTGTTGTTCGAGGAATTAGAGGGCATTAAATGGGATGTAATAGGGCTTAGCGAGGTTAGGAGAGCAGGCGAAGCCTTTACGGTGCTGAAAAATGGACACGTCTTAAGTTACCGGGGTCTAGAGGACAGAAGACAACTGGGAGTGGGATTTCTAGTCAATAAAAGCATAGCTGGCAACATAGAAGAATACTATAGCGTCTACGAAAGGGCAGCAGGTCTTGTAATTAGGCTCAATAAGAGGTACAAGCTCAAGGTGGTGCAGGGCTACGCGCCCACATCCAGCCATGACGACCAAGTAGTGGAGCGCTTCTATGAAGATGTGGAATCAGCAATGGCTAAAGTAAAAACACAGTATACCGTAGTGATGGGGGACTTCAACGCTAAAGTAGGCAAGAATCAGGCTGGAGACAAGGCAGTTGGGAACTATGGTCTGGGCTGTATAAAAAGCAGGGGGGACCTACTATTTGAGTTTGCAGAACGGAATAACATACGCATAATGAATACCTTCATCCGTAAATGGCAGAGTCGGAAGTGGACCTGGAGGAGCCCGAATGGGGAGCATAAAAATGAAATAGACCTGATATTATGCGATAACCCTGGCGTCATGCAGGATATGGAAGTACTCGGACGGGTAAAGTGTAGTGACCACCGTATGGTAAGATCTCGAATTCGGCTAGATTTGAGGAGGGACAGCAACAAGCTTGTACGAAAGAAGACGATAAATGAGCTAACAGTAAGCCGTAAAGTAAAAGAATTCAAGATCGCGCTGCAGAACCGATATTCAGCTCTTAACAAGGAAGCCGAGCTTACGACACAGGAAGCCAGCGACAACCTTACACGTATTATCACGGAGTGTGCAATGGAAGTCGGGGGCACTATGACTAGACAGGATACTGGCAAACTTTCACACGAGACGAAAGATTTAATTAGAAAACGACAAACCATAAAAATCTCTACCGCAGCTCACAGAATAGAACTAGCGGAGCTTTCGAAGTTAATCAATAGGCGCAAGACAACTGACATACGGAAGTATAATATGGAGAGGATCGAATACGCTGTAAAGAATGGAGGTAGCCTGAAAGCTGTGAAGAGGCGTCTTGTTTTGGGGAAATATCAGATGTATGCACTTAAAGATAAGCAAGGCAATGTCAACACAAATACGGATAAAATAGTCACAGTGGCCGAGGAGTTCTACAGGGATCTGTGCAGTAGCCGGGACATCCAGGATAATGCCGAACGAGACAGTAGTTCAGAAGAGATAGACATCACACCAGTAACGACCGACGAAGTAAGGAAGGCTTTGAAAGAAATGCAATGGGGTAAAGCACCTGGTGAGGATCAGATAACAGCAGACTTCTTGAAGGATGGCGGAGAAATTCTACTTGAAAAAGTGGCAAACCTGTATACTCAATGCCTAATGACTACAATTGTACCGGAATCTTGAAAGAATGCGAACATCATCCTAGTCCATAAGAAAGGCGACATGAAGCACTTGAAAAATTACAGACTGATCAGCCTACTGTCAGTCGTCTACAAGGTACTTACCAAGGTAATCGCTAACAGAATTTCGGCAACCTTAAATTTCAGTCAACCTGAAGAACAATCAGGGTTCCCAATCAGGTGATAGAGAAGTGCGCTGAGTATACTGAACCCCTATATATAGCCTTCATAGATTATGAGAAAGCATTTGACTCGGTCAAAACCCTAGCAGTCATTCAGGCATTACGGAACCAGGGGATAGATGAGCATTATGTAAGAATACTAGAGGATGTCTACAATGGATCCACAGCTACCATCATCCTCCATAAGGAGAGCAGCAATATGCCTATAAGGAAGGGTGTCAGACAAGGAGACACAATCTCTCCAATGTTATTCACAGCATGTTTACAAGACGTATTCAGAACGTCGGATTGGGAACTGGTAGGAGTAAGGGTTAATGGACAATACCTCAGTAACCTCAGATTTGCTAATGACATTGCCTTTCTAAGTAACTCGGGGGACGATTTGCAAAGCATGCTTTCCGCACTGGACGAACAGAGTGGAACCGTGGGCCTGAAAATTATTATGCTGAAAAATAAAGTAATGATCAATAACCTCGGGACAGCACAGCGGTTTGATATAGGTGGCGAGGCAGTGGAAGTGGTAAGCGAATGTATCTACTTAGGCCAAGTTGTGACCCCAGATCCCAATCATGAGGCCGAGATAATTAGAAGGATCAGAAGGGGGTGGGGTTGCATATGGCCGGCCCTCTCAGATATAAAATAGCAGCCTACCATTGTCGCTGAAGAAGTAAGTGTATGACAGCTGCATCTTACCGGTACTCACTTACGGGGCAGAAACTTGGAGGCTCACTATGACGGTTCAACTTAAATTGAGAACGACTTAGCGGGCAATTGGAGCGGAAAATGATAGGTTTAACATTAAGGGACAAGAAGAGAGCGGAGTGGGTCAGGGAACAGCACGTGTTAAAGACATATTAGTAGAGATTAAGAAGAAGAAATGGACGTGGGCAGGGCATGTAATGCGAAGGCAAGATAACCGCTGGTTATTAAGGGTAACAGAGTGGATCCCTAGAGAAGGCAAGCACTGCAGGAGGCGGCAGAAAGTTAGATGGGCAGATGAGATTAAGAAGTTTCCGGGGACAAATTGGTCACAGTAGGCACAGGGCCGATGTAATTGGAGAATAATTGGAGAGGCCTTTTCCCTGCAGTTGGCTTAGATAGGCTGAATATGATGATGATGATGATGATGGCGATGATGATTGTACCTCCATATCTCGCATGTCTTTCGCGTATCTTCTATTGCTATTGTTCGTGTTTAAGTGCTCTACCTTCAAGATGTCCTGTATGCATTACCAACTAGCCCAGTTGTCACTTCTGTCTTATAACAGCGTAGGCATTAACTTCTGGTCGCATCTCAATTTCATTCAAGCTTAAGTCTTCGAGGTCTATCTTCTCACCAAACTCCGACTATAATTCTGAAGAACTGGCAAGCCATCTAGGTCGATGCCACCATAACTAAGAACCGGCTAAGTCTGTGCGCTGACAAAACTCGTGTGCGCAAATCCGCCGGGTTCTACTTACCAGGACGGAATCGCCGCCGCGTTTTATACGTTTCCATGTGGATTTTTTGCGTGCGGTTTCCCACAAACACTTTCCAGGAGGTGGGGTCTTTGCTTATCCAGCAAAGTGCAATATGAGAATCTGACCAAAATGTTGTGTTGACAATGCCGAGGGCACAGTTCTAGGCGAAGTAGTCGTACATGCAGGACGAAAGCTAAGCCGACATAAATTCCAACCTCGCTAGGGTGACCTTCCTAAACGGCGCAAATCTTGTCTTCGCGAACATTAAGATTGTGCTGATGGCACTGCTGGCGTCGACTGTGCGGAGGTAGGCTACGGCCCGTAAACCGACTAGCTTGCGTCCAAAAAATGTGAAGGTCTTATTTCTGGTAAGGGCCTTCCCCGACGGCTGCTAGGAACCTAGGAATTCGTAGGTCCTGAAGCATGGTGACCTCCTTCTCCATTCCAGCCATACAGAAGACAACTTGGGTGGTAAAGGGTCATCCCAGTGGAGGCTTTCCCTCCAAAGATCTTTTTGACTTTCTTTGACTTGTTTTTTACTTGTTTTGACTGGTCAGTGACCTGTGTTTCTTGTTTTGTTTTGTAAGTATGCTGCCTGACCAGACAGTATGCCGTCCAACCATCGACTTCTTCAAAGATCTTGTAGGAAGATTTTCGCCCGCACTAAAAAGGCGACAAAAACTACAAGGGATCCTAGATCCTTGCCACTGCCTGAAAAAAGAACCGTTTGGTGCATGGATGCTCCTTGATGAAGGGAAGGATTCCCTCCGGCTTGAATGAAAAGGCGTTCGACTGCTTGTTACAATGTAGTCCTAACTCTTTCAGAGTCCCTGAGTGTGAGCAAAGGGATTTTTTCCGCCGAAGTTATTCTTTGTTGGAACTCTGAAGCTACAACAGGATCGTTGCTGGCCCATTTTTGAGTGTTAATGGGAGCTTAACGGAAAATCTCGAATGTTTCCCTGTGCATCTTGATCGCGTTTTCAGTGGCATCGGCTCCAATCAGGAGATCGTCAATGTACATCGAGTCTTGTGGGAGTCGAGCTGTCACTGGGAACCGGTTCTCTACAGAGTGAAAATGGTGCTTCAATGTAGCTTCCAGTAGGAAAGGACTCGAAGTGGCTCCAAAGGGCACCCGAGTCTCTCTCAAGGCATCTAGTTCCGGTAGTGGTTGACCTGCTTTCTGTGATGTCCTGAACCACAAAAAGCGTTGCGCATATCTGTCTAGTTCCCAGAGGCCAGTGTGGAGGAACGCTTTTTCAATGTCGGCAATCACCGCAACTTTGTACAGTCGAAAACGGAGAAATAGCCTTTCTACGTCGGGAATTAGAGTCGGACCGGCATGATGAAAACGATGATGATCAGCGTCGTCTGCAAGACGGGGTGAATACGAGGAGGTCACAACGCCCATATTTAAACAGAACAGAAAGCACGGTTTGCGGCATGTCCCCCTCTCACCGTCTGTTGATCGATATACAATATCTGGCCTTTGTATACGTTGTGCCGAAATAAAATGGTTGTCTAAACATTAAACATTGTCGCTGCTTGAACTACTGGTACAAAGCTAGAGGAAAGGGAGAGATGAGGTCAACCTGGCTTCAACTGACATGGACAGCGGACCCTGGTAGACATTGAACAGCCGTACCACACAAGTGGAAACTCATTTTGGGCAGCACATAGGTGATGACTCATTAACTATGTACAGTGTTGTATTCAGTAGCTATCACCGTCTTCCCTTTAGGCGTCGTCTTTAGACAGCTCAGCCGCGTATTCAAAATCCTTTTTAACACGCCTTCGCCTAGGTAGACCACTACTTCTTCACTTTGTCCACTGGCAGTCTCCACGCGCCGAATGTGAATGCCTCGCTCGATAGATTTCTGGTCATCGTCTTAGGCGCGGCGGACGTGGTGTGCACCATTCGTTACTCGACGATTACAGCGGTACCTGGAGCTCCTCATGAGGTGTGAGAGCACGCGCAAGCTTGGAAGACATCGGGTGGCTTGTTTTTTTTCTAAAACCACGGTGCAAAGGTTGTTCCTGCCACCTCGCACAGGTGCGAGATGACGGTCGCCAAGAGGCACCAACGCACATCTATTGAGGTTTACTGTCTACGTCAGACGAATTTCTATCGTCCTAAACAGGTATCTTGTTACGAGTAAAATAACGCTTGAGGCTGACTGAAGGGATCGATTTCCTCGCGGCATTTCTCTTGGTATGGGTGGTCGCAGTATGTGAAAGGCTCGTATATGGGTTGGCCGTAATGCCTTTTTATTTTGTATGGTCCGAAATACCCTCGCCGGATCTTCTCTCTATTTCCGTATCGTCGAACAGAGGTCCACAGCCAATGAAAATTGCTTGGTTGGTACTCCATATCTTGTAAGCTTCCTCTGCCGCAGACTGTAGGTATCCCTGGAAGTCTGCGTTCAGGTCGCCATGTTCTACGTGCGGCATCATGGCGTCCAGCATTGTACTCAGCTGTCGACCATCGACAAGTTCCAATGAAATCATGTGTGTAGTTTCATTGATTGCTGGATGGATAGGCGAGAGTCCCATAAGGAAGCACTTCGTCCGATGCCTTACAACAACGTCCACCCGCTTATAGAGCATTTCTTTCGTCGTATTATTCAGATAGTTGGCTAGCAGCTTTACCTGAAGGTTTCACTCTCTGGTATTCTGCTAACGTGTGGTGCTATAGCATAAATGCCTTTGCGAGGTCGGTGATTAGGGATTCATTGGCTCCGCGTCCACAGCCCAACATGATGGATGAGATATTGCGTGGCTTCTGTAGCCACCCCTTTTGGAAGAGTTTCGTTCTCTGCGGAGTGTGCCATGTAGTCTGGAAATAAAAAATTAAGCTTTTTTGCGTTTTTGTACGTAGGAAAAAGTAACAAGATGTTTCTCCCCATTTGTTGAAATGGCCTTGATGATACGAGGATGTAATCCATACTGTTACCGGCTATCGTTGGCTGTGTTGTTCGTGGCTTGCAATGGAGTAGCTGTGCCACATGTGTGGCTAGACAAGTGGTATGGTCTTCTCTTTGACCGAAACTTCATGCCATAAAGAATGTACCCCGATGATGGTTCGTCGTGGCACTCTTCCACGATTTCGCCGCAGAGGTCTCTAGAGATGTCAAAAAGGCATTCAGACCTCGTGGTATTGTCTAAGTTCTTCACGAGCTCAAAAACACTTCATTTTTCTTCATTCATAGATTTCAAGGTGCTGTTCGCCAAATGGGCCTTACAGAGGTTCGGTAAAAATATTACATAATACCCCGATGGGAACCACAAACACAGAATTTATTACAACCATTTTACCATCGAAAAACGTACAGAAACCCAGAAAAAATGCGATTGTACCGTCTACTTCTTTCTTCCTACCAATCCGGTTTTCGCTGGTAAAAGGGTTTTACGTCAACACCAACTAGCCCAAATTTAAGCTTAAGTAATGTATATCCGGTGCCAAAAATGTTACAACAAGCTGCTGCATATTTCAAGTTGCATAATAGATTGCATCCACCACAAAATATATATTACAAAAGTACTCCCTACAACATACATGAGAGAAGGTGCAGCAGCCACATTCAACATTTGTATAGGAAAAAAGAAGTAGGCATTCATAAGGATTCATGAGAGAGTATTTCGCAGCCTCGGTTTTACAATGTTCTTCTCTGGGAGAGTGACGTACAGCATCAGATCAATCATGGTATTCGTTTATGGTTCTGGGGGAACACATGTGCCTATGTGTTCGCCAGAGATTGAGAGACTGGAAAGTTGATGCGATGGTGACTTTGGAGGTTCCAGACGTTTCGCGGATTTAGCTACAGCTCTGCTACAATTTAAATGTATTTTGCGAGAGCAAAAACAAACGTTTGTGTCTAGCTACGGCAAGGCGTTGTAGAAGGAGTTACAGCATCTTTAGTACACAGTCAGTACGGGAATAATATGAAAGGATAAATGGAGGCACCCTTCTTTTTCCCTATTTGGTGACATAAAATAACAACGATTGACGAGGATCCCTAATGATTCCTTTGTATTCCGCTGTTGTGTACTACGTTTGGTACGATGTTAATGTTTCAGTGACTGGAGCGAGTGTAATTTTCCTATTTAAGAACAACTTCTTTACAGTGGTAGAGCCGATATTAATAATGTTGGGCTCATTGAGGTGTTCAAATATTTTTACTCCTAAGTGTTTACATCTGTTAAGAGTAGCTTGTACATTAAAACAGTTGAAAACAAAAAGTTTGGACGTGCGTTATTTTTTACACGTAAACAAAAAATTTTTTTTTACTTAGTTGCATTTTACAAAATATACACCTGTTCTAATGGATGCCAATGCGTCGCTGAGATTTTTTTCATCATTATCGTCACATATTCTAGGGTAAATTAAGCCATCGTCTGTGAGCAGCCGAGCGCCTAAGTTTTAATTGATGTAATGGCAAATTTATTTTCTTAAACAATATATAACACCGGCCAATAGAAAAACTCATGAAGACCTCCTGAATATACGAGTAAACTATCGGACTGGTAGCATTTTGTGCGCACGTATTGCGAACTATGTGTAAGATATCACTTTGTACATTCCAGTATATAGTTCTAAATACCATGCTTGTTCAATTTATAATTTCTTTGTTGTTAGGAACCCTATAAAACGCTTTGGGGGTCAAGGCGCGTTGCTTATTTCGATTTTTGTCTTATATTGCTCTTAAAAAGTATTGAACGATCTCAAATAGCGGCGTTACAGCTGATATTTTTCGCCGAAAGCTATGTTGGCGGGATTGTAGTGGGTGTATGCACGAACCTCATGTATATACTAAACAAACAACCCATGGATATAAAATATAAAAAATGCGCAGGGAAGCCTGCAACGTTCTTTAGGGTGGTAAGGTGAAGCAAAAGTCGTTTAGGGGTTCATGCAATCGACAATAACACCGTCCGGGTGTCTGCCCTAATGCGTGAAAATGTTTCTGGGTTAACAATATTATGCTTCTTCTACATCGCTCTTGATTTCTAGCTATTCATCTGTCGGTTTTAAGCGCTGAAAGAGGAGCTTCCCGGAGCTTTTATAGGCGATATAATGCACGTATAGACCTCTGGCACTCCTCTGCGCCGATGCCCACCGTAGCCTACTGTAAATGATTTCTCATCGTTGAGAAACATGCATATTTATTAAAAAAAGAGCCTAAATAATATACGATGTTTAGTTCTCGTTCGGAAGCACTGCGAAAGCTCTAGCTATTGCCGCCGCGGAGGGGCACTGTGTAATTTTTTCGTCACAGCAGATACGCCTTCCATTTATTATCTGCTTTTGTGTTTTTTTTTTTAACTCTTGAGCTGTTTAAGGTTAACCCTGGTCCTGTTGAGCACAAAAATACCAAGAAGAAGAACTGCGCATCGAGCACTCTAGACGGAAGTACTCCTGAAAGGGAGTAAATGGCTGTTCTCTAGAACACGCCGTATAATGAGTCTTATTTACTGCGCCAAAAAGGGATTCCTTTAAAAATCGTCTATGGGACAGAGATTTCTCAAGCAGTTATTCGAATATTTTATAGTATTTATAATTTCGCTGAGGAAGGGAGCTATTTGGGACAATTTGCATGGTATTACGAGCTATTCATTACTGTGACACGGAGGAACGCTTTTTCTGTGGCGTTTAGCGGAGTATTTCATATCATTCAGAACACACTTTAAGGAGGGCGCGTTTAACCATCGGGCGGAACATTAACGGGGCGTGCGTTTGCATTGTGAGGTATTTGGTGTTTTTAATAACAGCGCTCCGCAGGGCAGTAACGAGGCTTGCAGAAAACAAAAGAGCGTTTATTTTATTGTCCTAATGGGACGTACAATAAAAACATAAACAAAATTTTCGCGTTCAAAATACATTTCCTCATACTGAAATACAAATGGAGCACGAATACATACGATAATGGCGGCTACGTCGCATGGATGAATATTTGGCATCAAATTTATATAAAATAACAGTCAGTTGAACACTCATAAAACACGGTAGAATAAGGAAGCCCAAGTGAGATTGGGAAAAGCATTATTCCAAAATATCGAGAGAACATCGGTGCGAAAATGACAGGCCTTTATATGATAGTAGCTGGGCCTGGAGCTGCTTCCGTCCTATCAAGCGGAATTGTCCGAACAAGAGCAGGCCCAATAATGACCTCGAAAGTTTTTTTCGAGCCGCTTCGGTAGACAACACCAGGCCCAATTTCAAAACCGCACAGCGTAACTGACAATTCCCTTAGCAACGTTAAATATTTTACAATGCAACTTTCACAGGTTTACCCGCAAACACGGAAACCTGCAGCAGTTTGCAGCCACCAGAGAAGCGGGGGTGCAGCAGGACGTAATCTGCCTGCAGAAAACGTGGGACCCGGGCGAATTCGCTTCAGACGACGACAGCAACAAATCTGTAGTAGCGACCGTAGTGAAGCGCAACTTGCCATTCGTGCGTCGTCACACTTCCACAGGGCCCCCTACTTGTGGACTCAATTTTTGCGAGAAATTCTAGCGCACGTAGCCGGATCATGCGTTGCGTATATACAAACCCGTGTAAGAATCTAAGATGTCCGAACCTGTTTCTAAATCCCATAGACGTCGCAAGAAAGTACTGCCTAGTTACACTGGGTGATTTCCAGGCACAGCAGCCGGCAGGGGGATGCCAGCGGGAGACACTTCAGGGGAAGGTGCCTCTCGCCGGACGCCGAGCTGAAAGGCTGAACCCAGGCCATGGACCGCGTGCGACCACAACAGGAAGGGTACCAAGGTTACCGTCGACACCAAAAAGTACTTTACATTACGGAATAACGTAAAATCCAAAACCTAATGTTTAATTAGCTAGCTACTTTTATCTTTTGAGGCCCTCACAAACCCAAGAAGGGAACGTAATAAGATTCGAAAATGGAATATATTTAGGCAGGTAGCTTGGCCAAACCCGAATTGCACGAAGGCCAAAACGAAAAAGATGACAACAGCAGCATCTAGCGGCAGGTAAATCTGTTGCGCGCGTCCGTTGAGAACATGACCAAAGCGAATACGGAAGAAGGTAACATTAACCCGGGCAACACCAATATTGTGCACATGGTGGAAGTGAATCTGGGCCTTAAGGAACGGCTAAAAATACAGAAAATCATCCTAATTAAGGAAATTCGACCATCGATCTTGAATCCGCAAGTTGAGGACAACAAGAATGAGCTGAATTGCCCAAACTAGCACATCACTTTCGACGGCACGGTCCATTATACGGATCACGCGTAACCTCAGAGCTTTATAATATACTTTTTTCGGTCATCAGAAAAGGACCACCCAAAAAAACAATCTGTCAAGATTTTAGACAACTTTGTGGGATGAGATGAAGACCTAATAAAATTTGAAATATGTAAATCGGCGCAATCCCCCCCAAAAAAATTGTAAATACTGCCGCGGCCATTTTCAAGACACCTCTACCTCCCATTCATGTCGGCGGCACCGCATAAGCCCTACGAGGCCTCCACACTAGATCCGACCTGCGGCAAGACTAGGTAACCAATTATATGGTCCAAAATATAGACGATGATTTTATCAAATCACCCATGGGAACACGAAGGCCTGCTAGGAATTAAGTAAAATAACTAAACTACGTAACACAGAGAAAATCGTAGTGATTCGGAAACATGACATGAGATTGTACTGAAAAATGCGAGGCCCACATCGCTCACCTCGTGCGTGCGCAAGTTGCTGGAGAAGATGGTCCTCAGTAGGTTCAAGAAACCTATGAACGACGAGAGACTTTTCCCGCGTTTCGTGATCAGCTTCAAACCCAAGTCCTCTACTCAGCATGTCATGCTGAAGGCAAAACACAGATACCAGACGGAGAGGGCTGGGCCCCGCTGGACACCAGGGGTATAATATGGTTGCATTTGATGAAAGGGTTCGCCGTCGCGAGCCAGGAAACAATGCTAGAAAACGTAGAAAATTTTTAATGGCTACAGGAGGTAAGAATAAGTAAAAGTCTTTTTTTGTGAGACAGAATGGCATATTTAACCATTAGGACTGCCAAGCCGAGTGCATTGAAATTGGTGAACTGGGGCGCGCCTCAAGGTTCGGAACGCTCGCCTTTATTTTTCAACGTTTCCATGATCCAGCGCCCCGAAATATCACAAAACAGCCTAAATCTCAGCCTATATGCAGATGCCGTCACACTCTAGCTTGGTGGGAAGCAGCAACGGCCATGAGCAAGACGTCCTTCAAATGGTATTGACGCAGAGTAAGCATCGTCGAGACGAGAACCTTGAGCAGCTCACACCAAACGTCGGAGCTCATGTGCTACAGCGAGACCTTCAGATGACACTAATAGGATAATATTGTACTTTACACAAGATAGAGGATAAATTATACAGATTGCGACTACCTCGAGGTTCCTTCCACTGCAAGTGAGGCTAATGGATATTACACAAATACATTCGTCACCCCCATCATCGTCAGCCTGCCTACGCCCGATGCAGGGAAAAGGCCTCAACAATAAATCTCCAATTATCCCGGTCCTTTGATAATTGCGACCAATTTATCCCGGGAAACGTCTTCATTTCATCCGTCCACTTAGCTTTCTGCCGCCCCCCGCCATCCTTGCCTTCGCTAGGGATCCACTCTGCTACCCTTAATGACAAACGCTTACCTTGCCTTCGCAGTACATTCCGTTCCCAAGAAAATTTCTATTTCCCTCCACTACGCCAATTAACCCTCAGCCCTCAGTCCCCAGCGGCGGCGAACCAAAAAACCTCGGCGGCAGTCAGGCCTTTGACGCAGCCGAGTTCGCTTAGAATAAATACATTGGGACAGGCCGCCATTTAATTCTGACCTGGCAACGTTTAACACGTGAACTGTATCGAGCGATGCCAGTCTAGAAGTGTTTTTGAAAGAATTAGAGGGATTTAAATGGGCTGTAATCAACATATTTGGAAATATTCTTCTGACTAGCAAGAAAAGGAGCGAGGTAAGTTGCAAGTAATCACCGCGTGCATTGCCAATGGTGTGGTTTCGAGTGATGTTACTACCAGAACATTGAACAAGCGCTAACAGGGCAAAGCATTTCAACACACGACGAGCACTACCACCTGAAGGTGTATTCCGCAACCTGTCCAATCAGTTCAAATAGAGGTAGTTGAGAGTGGATGGCCATAAGGGCACCAAATACAAAATATGCTTTGAATACAATGCAAAGCAACTTAGACGCGGTAAAGCTAAGCTGTAAACAATCAACATTCAGGAAAGTTATCATTTTGAAAAATGTTTAAACATAAAGCTGGCAGAATCGCCTCCTGTTTTGGCATTGGGTGTAATTATCGCCATTTGTTTCGAGCTTTTCTTTACGCCGGTACTGCTCGCACGCATTCAAGAGTACGCAAGTACTCCGCCTCCCGTATTCGCAGAAATTTTAGTCAATTTTAGCCACTGTATATTTTAGTTGAGGTATTGTGTTCAGTCAAATATTAACGCTGCCCTTCATCAGAGAACCTAAATATCCCTGCTTGTCAGCAAAAGTTTGTCTGAGAGAGCATAATTGCAGGCCACATAGGCGGAATAAGCTAGCTTGTGGCTGTTCAGGGGTGCAGGAACTGTATGTTTTCTACCACGAATCTTTCGGAGTCCGCCTGCTGTAGTACCATTTCCCACTGTTGCGAAGCTTACATGGTGAGGCTGCAGCGATGACTGCATAATGTCAAGCACCAACTGCCGATAAATATACGCAAATCGCAAAACTTCAGTACAGATTTAAATACACCAAGTCGTTCGGATAAAAAAGGAAACACTTGGCCAAACATGTGTACCCGAGCCGATTCGACCCACATGGTCTGCTCATCAACACTGAAAAGTTAAAGCCTAACTTTTACAACAACTATAACGAATACATAAATGAGAGAGGCCTAATGAAAAATATCTTCTGTCTTCAAATAACTGTACGAATTCCGGCCTCGGCTACTACTTTTAAGATGGAAGCGAGAACAAACGCCCGTCTGTTCGAGATTTCGGGGCACGTAAAAGATCGCCACGTGGTGATAAATAAACCAGAGCCATTCCACTACGGCGCGTCTCATAGCGTGTGTGCAACCAAGACGCAAGCTTGGCCACATTTTTAAGAAAACATTTTGTTAGAGTGATCCAAAACACATATGCTGCAACGCTAAGTTTGCATGTGATAGGTTTTGCTCAAGGAAACACATTTTTTTCAAAAATGTGCATAGAGTCCCAAAAACTTTTTTAATAGTGTATTATCTCAAACCGTTGAAGACAAGCATTCTTATATTGCGGGAATTATTGTTTGTGTTTTTTTTTCTTAAAAACAAATTAAGGTGATGGTTTGAGGCATACTTGTGTATTAGGACGAAAGCCAAGGGCTAGGTGCGTGTCTAGGCCGGATGCTCAAGCACCGCGCAGTTTGTCCATCTATTTGTATAGGTAATACATTCTACGCTGAAATCTTCTGGCGGTTCCTCTTACAAGCAGAAACGGGCCCATAACACACTGAATGAACAATTCCTGTGCTGTAATACAATGACCACAGATTGACATAGCTCTGGTAAAAGAAAATGGTAATTTCATTTATCTGAGACAATAGAATTGGGCAATGGCAAACTGTTATTTAAATTATTAGGTATAGGAACTGTATTGCTACATCCCACATCCTATGACTTAGCGTTTGCAATTCTTGATGCACCGGAAGCGCGTTGTTATGGTAAAACGGTAAGCAACGTCTTGCTTTGGAATATGATAGGTGAATAAAAAAGGAAGGCAATGGGAGAGACAAGCTAAAAGCAGTTGGTGGCCATTCAAGCCCCTCAAACATCAATCTTCACCGCTTATCTATACCCTTGGTCCAGACAATGGTAGTTACCTTCGTACAAACTTTTTAACGCTATTTTGCGCACACAGGAGAGGACGGACAAGATTTCCGCTCTAACATAACATAGGGTGATGACGACCAATTTGCACCTGTGCGCAGAATTCTTGTTTTGAAGCTCAAGGCAACCTTGAATCTTTGAAATGGGAACTCAGGCGTTTCCGGCTTCGTCCCAATAACAAAAGTGTAATGTTAGACTTGGCTCTCAGTGATCCATATGACTAAGGGCAGCCGATGGCCACAGTGCCAGGAAACACAATTTTAGCGCCATCGCAATGAGCTCTTTTGTGTAAGCGAAAATAAGGTGACTGGTTGGAGGCCTCAAACAACCTTACGTTGTGCCTCATAAATATAAAGTGGCACTATTTTTTGGTGCAGGAACTCCTGAGTAAGCCCGCAAATAATTTTGGCATTTTATTAATTGGTCGTAGAAATTCACGCGTCGACGCTATGATGAACAAAAAAATGACAGCCGATGCGGCAAAAAGAGGGATACTTGAAACGCAAAATAACATAGTGGCTATTGGGGGCAAAGCCTCATTGTTTTCTACTTCTTATGCTCGATGTTTTGTGATGTAGTTTTGTGGCAAAATGTTTTTGTTTTTCAATGGAAAAGAAAGGGCAAACTTTCAACATTCCCTGTGCGAGTAAATACGTTTACGGAAAAAAACACGCCCTCGTAAAACCATAAGATTTGGTGACACATTGTGTTTGACCTTTTTATACAACTTACGCATTCATTGGCTTTAGTATACAAAACCCAATAATAATTTTGAACACTTGGCAATTGCTTTGAAGCACACACTTTGTTTTACATTTAAAGGACAAGCCTCCTGAAACTGTTGTAGGTAAGGATTGATGAATACCGTGATGAAAGGTGCTGGAAAGTGTCTACGCCAAGGAATATTATCCTGCACCTGTAATGACCGCATAACTTTATGTCAAGCATCATCATCCTGTACATGTAAGAAACACATGACCGAGTTCGTAAGTTTTAATTTAGTACATGTCACTCCGCAGTCGTAATCTTGACTATGCAGAAGAAAGATATTTTATTCTTTCAAGCCTTTGTTCGTTCAAGTATTTTAAATCTTGAGACCGCAAAATCTTCAAAAAAATAAAATTACGAGTTTGTGTGCTTGGCATTGCAGTAAATGTTTTGGCAGCAAGCTTTACATAGTTGACGCGCTAGGAAATATGGAACGTATTCAAACGGAATATGGTTATTTTCGTCAGAACTTAAGGCATCTTAGAAACCACGCAGAATGTGTGGCTATCTCACTTGGAGATTTAGATGTGCCAGAAGTGGAGCTTTTCATAGATTTTGCGGGATGTATTTGGTACTAGAGCTTAAACTTTAGCCTTGTTGCATGCAAACCTGAGTAAAAACTGCGGCCTTTCTGGCATAGACAAACTCAATCTTTTTCTGGCGAATTGGAGTTGTCATCCGATAAAACTTTATAGTAACGAGTCGGCAGGGCAGTCTTTTTTGGTAACTCGCGCTTGAGTAAACAATAAACAAATCTTAGGATAACATACAGAATCATGCGAGAATTACCAACTGAAACCTCTATGGCGCTCATCGCATTAGCTGTTTTGAAGTAAACGTAAGTGAGCTGGGTAAAGGCTTCACACGTTGATGTGCTGACGTTTCCCTGCTCTGATGAACGTTAACACAGCATCAATAGGCGTGTGCGTCTCAATAGAAAGGCGAGCTCTAGAAACTTCATGACCATAATGTAACGAATAAAACAGTAAAAAAGTCGATAAAGATTCTCGTGATCCCGGAATGCATGCTTGGTATAGGAAAAGGTATTTAACAATAGATCAAATTCAGGTCGTCAATGAAGTCATAGAAAAATTTCCAGCCTACAATAAACCAATTTACGTGCATTTATAGAGAACACAAAAAAAGTGTTTTTTTTTTCAATCAGCACCGCCACGGTGGTGGCATCATTGAAATACCAGGGGATAGTGAAGAGTCTCATGTAGTTCGGCATTCATTCTTAATGCCCACTCATTCTTCTCATATGCTGTTTAGACGACGTATGTGAAGAATGAATGGGCAGAGTAATTTTTCACAAGCTAAGCCACAAATTCAAGATCCATACGTTCATACGACAGGGTGATACCATCTCACTATGCTGTTCACAGCTTCTCTGGAGTGGGTATTCAGATAACTTGACTGGATAAACGCGGGAGTACGAATAAACGAAGAATAGTTCAGCCATTTTATTTTTGCAGACGACGTATTCTTGCAAAGCGAGCCTGCTGAAAATCTGAAAAAGAATTCCTAAAGAATTAAATTAAGAAACGAAGGCCCTGAGGCCAAAAGCAAAGATGAATACACCCAAACTAAACCCCAATGAACCTAGCAAAACCCATTGCTCAACACATGTAACGAGACGCTAAAATAAACAGAATATTGTAACTACGTCGGGGAGGTCATCTGTGCTGATCTCTACCATTGGAAACAAACCCGGCGCAGTAAAAGTATGGACATGGCAGCGCTTTGAAACCACTCCTAAATAAGCAAAAAAATCACGCCATATCCACGGAATGAATGATGATAAGTGGGGCGAAGCTCGAGAGGGGGGGAGATCATCGGTAACCGTACCTCTCCCGTGAAAGTTCGCCCATTACATAATTAAGAAAGACGTAAGACTGTGTGCGTACATTGTACAAATCAACTTTTATTTGCGGAGTCAATGCTCCCAGGCCCAGACCTGGTGAAAGACCCCGCGCCATCGAGGACTACCCCGCACCTCCACCACAATTTGTCACGTAGGATGGGACACAACGGTAAGGAAAGAACTTTTATTTAGGCGAACTTGTGTCCGAACAAGATGAGAGGAAACGAGCAAAGGTCCTTGCGTCTCGTTCGATCTCCGAGAACGACTGCCTGCGTTCGTAGCGTGATCTCTTGCGTGATCTCCCCCTCGCAGTGCACGTGCGCTCGCGCCTCCGTTGGCGAACACAGACAAGCTCGCGCTCCCGGTGCCGAGTTTGCGCTGCCGGTTGCAGCCGGTTCTTGCGCGTGCAACGCGGCCCACTTTGCGACATCTCCGAAAGCATGCGGCGGTCATGTACCACGAGACACAAGGGATGGACAGACCCATGGCTTTAGGAGCTTCGCCCCTAAAATAAGCTACATCTATAACTGAGAAAGACAATATACAACCAAAGCGTCCTGCCCGTGATGACATATGGACGGAAAACTTGTGGCCTTACTCAATAACTTCATAGCAAACATTACTCAGACCGGCGGGTCATAAAAAGAAGAATGATATGATTAACGTTAGCAGAGGGAAAACCAATTTCCTGAATCAGAGAACAAAGTAGAGTAGAAGACATCAGAGTTGAAATAGACAAGAATGAACTCGAGTGAAGACAAGAACGAACCAGAGCGGCACAGGACAGGATCGGCAGAAAGTCGATGGTAAATGCTTCGATCCTTCAGTGAAAGTAGTGAGCTGTTGCTAATGATTGGGGTGATAAGCGGGTGATGATGATAATGATTATGTGGAGAGATGTACTGATTGAAAAATCCCCGTGATCGCAATAACACTTCAGAACAAATTTTCGGTATTAGGCGGCGTCGAACATGGTGTAGACGTTGCTTATGAAAACGCCGCTGCGATGATTATAGGGGTCTCGGCAGGAGGGCCGAAAAAAAACATACACATCAGGTTATCTTTCTCGAAAAATTGCGAAGGACCCTAAAAAAGCAGGTCTGGATAAATCGCGCGGAACTGAATGGAATCAGAAAGTTGTGAATACCGCCTTAAAAATTGCTATTTTTCTGATATAAATATGCCACGCAGCATACTTGCCGTTTATGTGGTAGTACGTGTGTAGTGTTCGTTCAGTGTACATGCATGCAACATGACTGGCAGTATACTGCCAAACCACTTGCTCGTGATAATTACTCACAAATAAAAGCAGTTTCTCGTTGTCACAGCAGTGCTGCTTTCTGGGCCAGTTGGTTTATCCTGAACGTTGGGAAGTTAACGAAAAATAGGTGGCAACAGTGAGCTGAGAATGTGCAAAACACACTCAGCTTTTGTCAGGCTATGCGTTGTCGCTGCTTTCTTTCAGGTTTATGTCTCTTTCTTAGTGATTTTTCGAAAACTTTGTTTTTGGCTGTTTACCTAAACAACTCTTCTTGCGGAAGTCGGTCTCAGTGAGTTGGCGCCAAGAGAAAACATGCTTTTGCACCAAAAACCAATGGCAGAATAGTAGAGGCGTTCTATCACTTTTACTGCTAACGTATCGCTTTATGTACTAAAATGGCCTAAAGAATTTATTCACAGTTTAAATATCACTTGCTTCTTGGAGAGATTGTAGAGCTGCATTGAGTTTATGGCTGAATACCCCAAGCCTTAGGGTAAAAAAATACTAAGAACAATAAAGCCGCTGGCATCGTTAGGTTTTTGTTTGTTTTCTTTGTGCTGTGTATGATACTGACATCTTCTTTTGGTGCCTTTGACAAATTTCGCAGTAATATCTACGAAGTGTTCATTATACATAACAACTAGCGGTAGTACCTGCGATAACTTGCTGGGCCAATATACTCTTATAGGAACGGTAATACTGTTTGTAATCTAATACTTTTAATAATGAGGTGGTTCTTCATGTTGGTTTACACGACTAGAAACCATTGCCTGGTTATCCCGAGGCACCTGATTCGGGGACCGGTAGGAACTGGCGCTGCGTACAAATTATTCCAGAACAAGCTTTACCAAGATGGTCTCCTGAACGCCACACCTATTTATTGGGGGTATTTTGCAGTAGGAGTACATACCCATCAGCTACAGATTTATATTACATAACATCGGCTCCTACTGAAAGTGAGTGGTTGGAGAAATTCCCAGCAGATAGCGACCGTTATACTAGGTGGTAAAGTTTAACTGAATGCCACTTCGAGAGGAGTGTAATTTTCGAAATCCCCCCAACCTGTTTATACAATTTATTGGACAAAACCGTCATATTGGTTTTTGGGCACCTTTATGTGGAGCATGCGTAAGCGCGAAAAAATTCGACATTTCAACGGGCTGAATATTTATCGAGAAATTTGTAAAAAAGCAATTCACCAGAAATTTTGATTTTCTCTTTTACATGGGAGTTATCCAAAGGACTTCTGAAACAGTTCTTACACCTCCGTATTGGTTACCTATAACAACAAAACATTTTCGTTATCTAAACGGGACTGCGATAAAATTGGTGGAACAATCTTGAGCGCTTCTCGCTCTTTCAGTGGGGAATTCTTGAGAAAATCAGCAATATTGAGCTGCTTCGCCATATTTTATTGTATGAAATGTGAAGTTTCTACAACCAGATGGTTGTCTTAGCGTTCACATAAAATGGGCGTCATTTTCAAAGACCGGTTTGGGCCTTCTAGCGGCCTTGCAGAGTGAAAGCCACAAAATTTCGCTTTGTGCATTTGTATGAGTACCATTTATTAGAAAAGTACATATAAATAAATAATGAGGGAAACATTATTGCGAATAGTTAGGAACGCCCAATCTGTTCCGCATTGCGGAATTGCTGCAATAGTATTTGTGAGGGCGAAACCCTAACACTGTTTTTTATATTCGTTAGAGATAGACACAAAAAAGCAGTTCTATATGTCAATTGGTAAGCGAGAATAATCCCTAACACACTAAAGCGCAATTTCACCCTTTTGCTTGGTCAGGAGTACATTTTCAAAAAATCCCGCCTTATTCAGCCCTTACGCCATGACGCCCACGTAATCCCGAAATTTCAAGTCTCTAGATTTAGCAGGTTTGGGGTGTTACTGTTGAGTCAGTCAGTGAGATAATTATTGAATTTTGATGATGATGATGGGGATGATGATGTGTACATTGTAATGGCGGAAGCGCGAATGAGGGCAAACAGCGCCAAGAGAAAGTCATTTCGTGAAAGTGAAACTAAAAGAAAAGAATTTCACTAAAAAGATATGTGAAGTATAACAGAAGGTAATGAAGATGACTGGTGTAAAGGTCAGATTGTCAAGATGCGTAAGAATACAGGTGAAAAAAATATTACGTAAGAGAAGAACTGAACAACGTGATTCACTAAACGTACGACGGGTGTTGTAAAAATATCGTGTATTTTGGGGTGAAATGTTTCCGTCATGTTTTGTCAAGTGCTTTGGTGATCCAGGGGGTTGGGGATCCAGTGTTGGTGGGTGTTAGGTGCCGGTGATCCGATAAGCAGCTAGGCCTATTGTGAGCATTTGTGAGGCCTATCCGTAATCTTGCTAAGGCAACTTCTGTGTGTCGGTTGTGTGAATTGGTTTACTATCACCCCAAGTGTGGGTATACAATTTGTAGTTAGTTGCCTGTCGGTTCACTCTAATGTTTTTGCAATGCTTTATGTAGTTTTATGGGTGGGTTACGGCCCGCGTAGGGTACTCTTGTTATCCGCACTCTGTTGCTAAGTGCGCCGGTGGAGGCCATGCGGTCTGCCATCTCGTTTTCCGCGATCCCTGAGTTTCCTGGGGCCCAACAAACAGTCACATTAAGTTTTGAGCCTTATGCGGATATAATCATTTAGAACAACATTTAGCAGGTGATCTTCGGAATACGTCCCGTATAATAACACCCGCAGAACGCTTACTGAATGATTGTTGTGATAATTTGTAATATGGCATTTGCAAATGTGATTCACAGCAAAAACATTTCCATGCCTCTACAAGAAAAATGCTGCAGTTGATATTCATGGTCTCATAAACTATAAAATTGGGTATGTGCGCGGCCCATGACACAGAGGAGGCAGTTTTGCGAGCGTTCCAGTAAAGTACTGTGCAATGGTACTTCTCCCACGCTGAAAGGAAGTGCTGCAGGACTTTATTTCCTGGTACCCAATCTTCGTCGAGTTTGCTTACGGAAAAGTTACACGACACCCTGCGAACGTGCAATGGTGCTACAAAATCAGTGCAAAGATAATTTGAAAGTGTTTAGAAAAATATTAAGCAAGCCCGCCTCATCCCTCACTTTTTTTTAGAAGAGAAGACAAATAGATGGGCGATTTAAAACGAGCTGCGATGTGGATGTATCCATAAAAACATGTTTAAAAGCATGGTTATCGGTTGATTAGATTTTAGAACATTTCACACACCCACATAGGTTTGCGGTGCTCTAGGCACCATTTATCACATTCCACGTACTGCTTTGGACAGGGCTTGTACGGAAAGCCCCACGCCAAAGGCGAAGAAGCCGCGAGTGCAGCCTTCGTACGAGTCTTTTAGATGCGACTGCATCTCAGTCACTCGCTTTGTCCTTCCATACGGCGTTGTTGTCCGTCCAGACCCCTCCCCCTACACTATAAAAAAATAATAGTTACCGGCTCCCGGTTTCGATCCCACGACATTGTGGGCGGAACGCGAGGTACATTGTGCTCTTGCCAGTGTGCCACAAAACCGAGACAGAATCAAAAGCTACGAACGCGCCTTATATCCTTGACTCATTCAAAATACGTCAATAAGCTACTGATACAACGCATAATGGGGAAATGATTAACACTTGCAATAAAAGAAAAGAAGCTCCCACTTACAGCAACAATGACGGTGTAAAGGTCGTTGCGACAGCGAAGCCCCAAGCATACCACTTAGAGAGATTGACCAAGATTGGCCAATAAAATATAATAACAATCATAAAACGTAATAATCATACGCGTTCCCGACACGTTTCACACGATTTAAGGATCAATCCAACAGAAACACCAAGTGAACCCCACGATGTGTCACATCTACACAGGGTTCCCCTCGCGGGGAGGTGGGAGCAATTTCTTTTGCGGTTTTTGTGGCCGCCCCAAACCCAACACTTCCGTAGTCCAAACAAGACCCTACCAGTACGGTATAAAGGTACAGCAGGAGTTATTTGTCTGCACCGTATGATTGGTGAGATAGAACTGAGATAGGACTTCCAGAATATTCATTGTTTTTAGACATTTTTGTTGCAGTTGTTTGATGTGAGATATGAACGTGAGTTTCTCGTCCAATACCACACCCATAAATTTGTGTTTCTTTCTTCCAGGAATTGAAACACCATTAGGATTTATATCAGGATCAGGCAGGACGCCGCCATGAATGTCAGTGGAAGTGTGAGTCAGTGTGTGAATGTGTGAGTGATTGAGTGAGTGAGTAAGTTAGTGAGCGAGGGAGTGAGTCATTGAGTCAGTCACTGAGTCACTCAGTGACTCATTGAGACAGTGATTCAGTCAGTCAGTCGGTTAGTCACTTAGTCAGCCAGGTGTGGCACTTCTCGTTATAGATATCGATAATATGATCCCTTATGGAGGGCGAGTGATTGTAGAAATTCGCAACACATCGCGACCGTTAATCATTCCGGAAAATTTAAACTGAATTTTACTTCGAGGTCCGTTTTGTATGATACATTTTGCTAACCTGTTTATACACTCAATGAGAAAAACCCCTAAAAATTTTGGGGGGATTTTATGGGAATATTGTACAAGCAAAAACTAATTGTACACATCAAAGGGCCCAGTTGTTATTAACAAATTGATAACAGTTACTTCTCTTGAAATTTTGATTCTCACTATTACCCGGAAGTAAGGGAAAATTGTGTAAAACAATTTTATACATTTGTATTGGTTAGCTACATGAGCAAAAACGTGTTCGATATCTCAATGGGCCTGCGAAAAAACAAAAACCTTGTGGAACAATCTTTAACAATTTTCGCTGGCTCACTGGTAAAATTGTTGAAAAATTTAGCAATATTGAGCTGATGAACCGCAATATAAACGTACTGCTAAAATTTCAAGTTTCTAGTACCAGTGCGTTGGCCTGGCATTCAGATGATATGTCAAGCGAAGACTCTTAGGCACGTTATTGGTGGAAATGTTAAAAAGTTTCTTTTTTCCATTTTAACGGAATCCTCAAAAAAGGTTTTGTGCATTTTGTATGAGTTATATTTATTAGCATAAAAATTGAATAGACTATCAGGAAAACATTCATTGGATAATCTTTGAGAACACCCATCTTGTTCCGAAATGCGGAATGGCCCTTGTAGGGTTAACTAGGGTGAAACGCTAAAACTGCGTTTTAGATTTTCTCAAGGGCTGCACATATCAGCAAAAATGTTTTCGATAGGTTAACTGGCGAGCGTGATAATTACAAATTTGCGAAAACAGAATTTCCTCCTTTCCTCGGTTAGAAGAACAATTTCGAAAAATCCCGCTTCAGTGAACCCTTGCGTCATCACGCAAATACGCTCCTTTAGTTTAAGATATTTATGCCTAGCAGTTTTGGCTAATCGTTAATGCGTCATTGAGTGAGTGAATGAATGAATGAGTGAGTGAGTGAGTGAGTGAGTGAGTGAGTGAGTGAGTGAGTGAGTGAGTGAGTGAGTGAGTGAGTGAGTGAGTGAGTGAGTGAGTGAGTGAGTGAGTGAGTGAGTGAGTGAGTGAGTGAGTGAGTGAGTGAGTGAGTGAGTGAGTGAGTGAGTGAGTGAGTGAGTGAGTGAGTGAGTGAGTGAGTGAGTGAGTGAGTCCGTCAGTCAGTCAGTCAGTGTGTCAGTCAGTTAGTCAGCCAGTCAGCCGGGCACTTCTGTTTAAAGGCATAAGTATATTTTTTTTCCTTACCTACGAATATTTTTTATTCAAACAAGCACAGTTTTCGATTGGAATAGTTCTCTGCTTAGTATAAAATTCGGCTTCTTGCACCCACACAACGCGCAAAATGATATATCAATGGACCAAAATCTGTGGTGTATGTGAGAGAAACCGAACGGGTTAGTAGGGAGAAAAACGAATGTAGACTTTGCATGGGTGTGATTCCGATGAACTTCCTATGTAAAGTCCGACAAGGACGCAGTTCCAGAACCAACACAGCTCGGTGTCATTAAATAACTACAAAGACAATGAAATACGTGAAAATTTATTAAACCAGAGGAAAAGTGGTAGTCATGTGAGCACATTGTTACCTTTCACCTAGGGGGAGCAACGCTGCTAAGTCCAGAGTTGTAGTAAACTAGACACGAAGAATATGGCGCAAAAAAACTCATGAAGGTGGTCGGAGTAAAGGCTTTCTAAACTTTAACGTAAGAACCTCTGTTGAATACTTGTGCTAATGTGCAATTTCAGGTACCTGATTACCGATGTTGTTTTTAAGAGAATAAGAGAATAAGACAATTGTTTTTAAGAGAATATTTTCTTTTTGCTTGGCACCAAAAACTGTGATATGACCCGAGTTTTTGTCGAGAAGATGAAAAAAACGCGAAACAAACTCTTAACGAAAATATTGAGCCAATACGTTTCCTGATGAAACGCTATTGCTTCCGCGAATACATCAGAGAGTGTTGCACACTGATGGTATTTTTTGTTGAATCGTTGTTGTTAAAACCTTTTTCCTAGTAGAGCGAAATTCTTTACCATGTGCACAAATGTTGAACTTCACGAGCAGTTAGGCTCTGGAGAACAGTTTCAAGATTAAACAGGAAGATGGCGAGATGGAATAAAAGTTTATTTGACGAGTTTGGTGCTGGTGTTAGGGCACCCTGACGGCAAGGGCGTCCCCCGTACAGGATGCCCTGACCTTCGCTTGCAGTGCAAGCTGCATTCACTATTGGGCGCTGGATCTCGAAGTCTGATTGCTTCGTGCACGCAACCCAGTGCTCGTAACCGAGGCGAGTGTTGGGGTAGGCCTGGGGTTACCCATACTCCCAGATTTGTCGAAGGGTTAGGGGTAACAGCAAGAAATTAGAGGTGACCGGGTGTAGGGTGGGCTACATGAAATGAAGAAGAGTCCAATGAGGACAGGAGTTTGATTAGAGAATGGGAGGTTTGTGGCTTACTGTCTGGATAACCCTCATTATGGAGACTATAATATTCTTTGCTTTGGTGGTTGGCCAAGACTTCTTCATATTTCGCCGAAGGTTCCTCGTTGGGAGCGACAGGCGCTGCTTGTCCTCCTTAGTAAATAACCCGGTGTACGTACGCACGGGCAGTGGCATGGGCTACCTCATTACAGGCGAGTTTGTGGGTCATGTAAACAGAGGAATTTTATCTCGAACCGCAGACCAAAGAAATTTTAACTAAGAAATTCTCTTTTGATCGCAACATGGCGAAAAAGTTTTCTCCGTAGTTTTGGTTCTCGCTGCTGCTTTCGATTAAGATGCCGGTAACATTTTTCAGCGAGAGGAGAAATGAGTTGGCTCGGGCTAGTAACTTCCATTGACACAAACCAACCATTTTCTTCTCACCACTCCCTACGCCTCTATTGCGCGGAACAAAAATGAGAGATTTAGAATTTATTACTGGTAAATATTTCCGGAACTATTAGGGCACCACACTTTAAATTTCTCGCTTCCAAAAAACAAAAAACACCAGAAATATTGGATAAAAACATTATTGCATGAATGGTAGTAGCAGTAATCAATTAAATAAGAATCGCCGTGTGCCTAATTTCGTATACAGGACAAAGACTACGCTTTTACTGTTATGTATACCTAGAAACTGAACAATGCTTGTCTCCAGACTACAGACTACACCTTGTCGCAGGATACTAAATTAATTAGTAGCGTGTAAATGTCGCATACTGGAAGTTGCAATATACTAGCTTTTATATAATGATGAAATATTTAGATCAGTAGCAGTTGTATTCCTCCTGTGGAGTACAAACTGGACCGCAGGACAACATGGCTTGCTAGTCGCTATGCAAGCATCAACAATTTTTATATCACCATGCCTTTTCTTGTGCCTTCTTCGAAATATTCCTGCATGAGTCGTGTTGCAGTTTAGTTGAGAAACGAATTTCTTTTAGGAGTCCTATTCCATAGAGAATGGTGTTAGCGATTTCGTTTCGCCTATTCGTTTGGTTGATTGTTTTTCAAGATTACTGTTTTTTTTCATCCCCAAAGTTTATTCTTTTCCTTCAGAAACCTTCAGTTAATCGGGAAACCACAATTGTAGAATTTTGGACGGAAGCTGACATAAGCTTTTAAACATAGAACAATACTCTTATGTAGAAAGAACATGCGGTCAGTTACCATTTCATATGTCATCTTCAGAAAGACAATATAGACAGCAAGCTTTTCTTTGTTGACTAAGAGATTGCTTAAACCTAAAGGCCATATTTAAATTTATTATTTTTTGTTTACCCAGTATATTTTACTGTTAGCATGCAGTCTTGGCAAACTTGAACAATATTGTTCCCTGCATAAAATCTTGAACAAAGCAAGGTGGAAAGTAAGCAGCAAGTCAGTTCATTATGCGCCTAATTGTCCAAATGAGCGTTACTTCAACGTTCATTTTTGATTCCTCTGGACAGCTCGACCCGTAAGAATGGCCCACAAAATTTGATAGCCCTTTCGTGGGTAAGGGTATCTCATTTTTGTCATTTGACCCAATATTACTTTGCTGTGCCGCCGCCACTAATATTGCAATAGTATATACAATACAAACATTATGCGACTGCGCGAAGTGTATTAAAATATCCCTTTTCTGATGAAGGCGAAAAGCAGAAACGCCCGTGTGTGCCCGATTTATGCGCACGTAAACGATTCTCAGGTGGTTTAAATCAATCCGGAATCCTCCGCTGCGGTGCGCCTCTTCGAATTCGTTGCGTTGGCGCGTTCAACCCCGCAATCAATCAAATCAATTCATTAGTATATCATATTTTGGTGAATAGGTGCAACACTTCAGGAACATTTTTATATAAAAAACTAGGTCAATGTTGAGTTCAAAAAATTGCATTCCTTTTGGTAGCAAGAGCGATACTGCCAGGGAAAAGACGTTAGGGTAATGTAGATAGCTTTCAGTTGTATATGGTGCGAGCGCAAATGTAATACTGTTGTTTTTTTACGTGAAATTATGTTCGCTGAACGAGTTCGCTGAACAATGTTTATAGAATAAAATTGCATTGCACGAGTATTTTTGCTTTACAGAGGCTTAAATTAAATATCTTCCCTTTAAAACACGGTAGTTTTTTGTCCCTGCCCACCACTCGCACAAACAGAGGAGAGCTGCCCTATTGCTTCCAAGATAGATTTAGCGAACACGTTTTATCTTTTCTAGAAGTGCTAAGAATATGTAACGTATTAATCTGTGTTGTCCAATTGGTAAGAACGGAGAAGTAGCCGTCCACGGAGATATAAGATTGATAAGAGTGGGGGCGAAGGCAAGCCTGGTGTGTGGGGCAACAGCAATGCAACCAAACAAAAAACCACAAGGCCCATTTTTAGGAACGCCATACCGGTAAGTAGACAGGACACCAGTGGCGGAGTTTATATTGACGGGAGAATGGCACTGCATAGACGTTCACCTAATCCAAACACTTACCTGGGAACAGAAGAGCCGCGACGTGTTCAGAGAAACCTGTGTCTTGTTTTAGGAGATAACGACGACTGATAGCTATTGCGACATTTTGCAGCAAATATTTTCACAGATATTTTCCTGCAGGCTGCTTTCTGCACCATAGTGGCCAAATTGGTGGCCCAGTGGTTAAGGCTTTGTGGTGTAATCTGTAATTAAAATGTTTTTTTTCTGCACCTGGCTGCCGTTCTTCAGCATAGTGATAAAAAAAACCGAGCATCAATATTTGGGCGCAAGGTTCCTATACCTGGAAGGTGTATGTTATTTCCAGTCTTGCTCTATGGCTCATGTCATAACTAAATTGTTTTTACAGGATTTAAAAAAGCAAAGCCGTTCTTTACCGTCAACAAAATTTTATGACACACAATGCGGCCATTACAAATGTCGACCCTTTAGGGCTAGCTACACAGTGACACTGAAGCGTCGCTATGCCAATCCTGCGCTTTGTGTAAATATGCAATAATATCATCGCGTACGTCACTACCTTTTTTCATTACAAATTCGCTTTACAGTTTAAGGCTACTTATCAAATTTTGATTCGATATAAACCTCAGTCACTGGTTAGTCGTCACAACCGAGTTGCTATTCCGGGGCAACTTTCAGACATAGGTACAAACTGTGTAGATATTTGTAACATACGATATTGTTGATACCGCCTTTGAAGATATCGGCTACAAACTGACAATTCTGCTTCACATTGCCTTTTGAGTACTCATTTTGGGGCATGATCAGAAATATAAGAAAAAAGGGCTCGTCTTTGGAATCTAAACTGGTTTTTAAAGCCTGGCCAGGAATAAAAGCACCACTTCCACCTAAATTTTGTTCTGTTATATAAACAGTCAAACGTATCTAATAATAAAGTTGCTTCAGAGTCACCACTGATTTTAGGGTGCTTTAGCAGTATTTCGTTTAAAGCATTTTTAAAAACCCGCAACCTTCATCCGCAATACCGTGTGACTTTTAGTGTATGTTTGTATGTACCTTGCAAACCCTCCAAGCAAGGTTATGTTAGAATGGGCCTTAACACTTTGAACTTTCGTTTCTAGCATCTGGTGGAATTACCACGGTCAATGAGTAATCTCTGCAGAAGAGTTGCAAGCTGGGCTAGTTGGATATGCATCTTGAATGAAACCAGGCGCAAACGTAACAGTACGCAGAAAGGAGTACACAGGACAAGCGCTGGTCTAACAACTGAAAAATTTATTAGGCAGAAAAGAAATATATAGGCAGAAGATAACACACCCACAAACACCAAAAACAACCAAAAACAACACCGCAGAACACTGCGCAAACAAGAGGAAACATTGCATGCAAAAATGGAGAAACAACCATGCGCCAAAATCAACTCACGAGCCCCTGAGATACATGATCTCTTTTGCATGAAGCATTACACTTGCTTGGCTAACGCACTTATCTTTCCTACCATTAATGTGGTACGCCTCAACGATTTCCCGTGTTATCCGGCGATTATGCTTGAACAAAATGACAGTCTCAGAAAAATTCGGAGTGCAGCCACATTTCTTGCAGTGAGAAGACAAATGCGACGAGGCTGCCCCTTTCAATGATAACTGATGCTCACGTAAACGCACATTCAAGCACCGTCCAGTTTGTCCCACGTACGTGCGCCGACACGGGAATACAGTATTCCCCTATTCCCGTGTCGGCGCACGTACGTGGGACAAACTGGACGGTGCTTGAATGTGCGTTTACGTGAGCATCAGTTATCATTGAAAGGGGCAGCCTCGTCGCATTTGTCTTCTCACTGCAAGAAATGTGGCTGCACTCCGAATTTTTCTGAGACTGTCATTTTGTTCAAGGATAATCGCCAGATAACACGGGAAATCGTTGAGGCGTACCACATTAATGGTAGGAAAGATAAGTGCGTTAGCCAAGCAAGTGTAATGCTTCATGCAAAAGAGATCATGTATCTCAGGGGCTCGTGAGTTGATTTTGGCGCATGGTTGTTTCTCCATTTTTGCATGCAATGTTTCCTCTTGTTTGCGCAGTGTTCTGCGGTGTTTTTTTGGTTGTTTTTGGTGTTTGGGGGTGTGGTATCTTCTGCCTATATATTTCTTTTCTGCCTAATAAATTTTTCAGTTGTTAGACCAGCGCTTGTCCTGTGTACTCCTTTCTGCGTACTGTTACGTTTGCGCCTGGTTTCATTCAAGAGTAATCTCTACAAAAGTGAAGGCCGTTGCTGCCGGGCGACACCGCAGAAGCCCATCTGTAGGCTTTGGCGGGCCCACTTTACCTCTTTATGTACCCTTGCTAATTCAATAGTGCTGCTCCTCTTAAGGTTGCGCCGATAGAACATAACGTTAATAGTTCACCGATAACTGGTTACAGGTGTTATTGAATTTTTAATACCCAGTTTCCGCCTTTGGCAATGTGTTCAAGAAATCGAAACATCAGAAAAAATAGCAAATCAGTGAATATGTTCCTGGCGGAAAACCAAAACACATTCGTCAGTTATAGGGCAAGCTGAACTCAAACAACAGCGTGCCCGAAGCGTACCTAACGAATATATCGTAAACGAAAGGAAAATGAAAACATTGTGACCATTTACAAACCCATCTATAGTGAGCGCAAATATCATTGTGCTAGATTGTAGCCTGACAAAATGAACTGATTGTGAAAATTGTCTTCAAGACCTTCGTGCAAGTTTTTTTTAAGTTTTCCGTCAATGGATAGGACGATGTTCTGGAAAGCTGAATGTCTTTTTCTGATAGGATGTCTAATAGCTTGTAGCGCCGCTATCATCTTCTTCAGCGCGACTATCATCATCAGCAGATGGGCCAGCTGGCACAGCGGAACACACGCAGCACCCAGCACCCGGTCTCGGAAGAGCCCCCTTGTTCTATGCGCCTCGTTCCGACCATGGCACAGCCAACGCAACCACAATAAACGTGGGCTCGGCCGCACCGCCTCATCGGCCGCCTAAAATTTGGTGACCCGGACAAGCGGCTTCGCCATGGCATCACACCGCTGCTTCCCCAGCCACAATGCGGACAACGGCACGCTACGAACGTCCATCGCCCTCCCAGAACTTCCCTTTCTGATTCCGTTTGACGCCATCAGAAACCAGGCTGCATGGTTCGTCATCCTGGAGAGCCATTTTTACGTTCACAATATCCAGTCCCAGGAAACCAGATACTTCATCACTTTAGAGAAGTTACCTGCTGACCTAATTGAGCAGATCCAGCGGCCGACCCCAGGACCCGGTGGGTATGACGACTTGAAAGCCGCTGTCCTAAACCACCACGGTATAGGAACGCCTTTGTCAACACTACCACGCCTTCCAACGGCATCCGTAGATTACACGTCGCCGGCAGCTCCACCCTCGCCTGACCAACAAGCGCGAACCCCGACCACGACTTGCGGCGCTTCCGAGTTGGCGTTTCACTTAGCCAACTCGACGCCACACCATGGCGCAGTGCAACACGTTGTTGCGTCTCCTGCCCAAATCCACCCGGGTGTGGACTGCTTTGCCGCTAACAACTGGGACACTTCACCGCCTGCTCCGCACGGCACGGCTGAGAATGAACTTTCAGACCCTTCTCCTCCCCGAACATGCAAGCCCTCTCCCCCGTCAGTGGTGGAACAGCTTCCAGCAGTCGACAACAGCTCGAGATCCTCACTCGAAACTGCTCAGACTGCCTCCGACAGTCCTGACACCCTGGCTACGACGGAGACACCGGAGAAGCAATTGTGGGACAACCGTCCCAACAAATGTCACCGAAAGAACAATCTCGTGTCCCCATTAAGTCAGACGCGCCGCAAACTGCTAATTCCACCTCGGCGATTCCCTGCTACAGGAGCGCATTCGGTTTACGGTGTGACAGGCGCTCTGCTCTGCGACCCCGGTTGAATTCAGCGCGACTGCACTGCGCGATAAGAACCTGACCCACCGCTAGTTCGAGAGACGCTTGTCGTTGGCGCCCTCCGCTGCCCCGTCTCGCATGGCGCATGCTCACGTTGCCCAGACAGCAACACATCCCCAGAGCTCACACTACAGCACAGTCAAGCCCGCTCTCCGCTCGTCATTCTGCTGCACCACGCTTCACCTTGTCGCTGTCCTTCCAGCTACGCCTGGCGCTCGCTCTACCATCAATGGCAGCAGCCGCTTCGCACCCCGCAATGCGTCCGCGGCCGCACTCCCAGCCTCGACCACCAGAGGGTGCCCCTTACCCGAACGCTATTTCGCCGACGACCAGGACCATGCCCTTTACTCAACCCCGGCCACTAGACCAATGACTGCCCACGGACTCTCTTCCTGACTATGGACAAATTGTACATACCTGTACATAGTACATCATTTTCACACATTTCTCATAACGCACTACGCGCTAGGGGGGCAGCCCTGTAGCGCCGCTATCATCTTTTTCAGCGCGACCATCATCATCAGCAGATTGGCCAGCTGGCACAGCGGAACACACGCAGCACCCCGCACCCTGTCTCGGAAGGGCCCCCTCGTTCTATGCGCCTCGTTCCGACCATGGCACAGCCAACGCAACTACAATAAACGTGGGATCGGCCGCACCGCCTCATCGGCCGCCTAAAGGCTGATACCAGAGGGGAAATCCCATGAACTGCCGGAGGACTTAGGCCGGTGGCTAGGGGAAACCCTGTAGCTACTTTTTCCTTTAGCTCTGGCGTTCATGCTCAATCCTCGGCATTAGTGTTGATCAGTCTTCAAACCGGACTACTCAGGTGACAATGCAATTCCATTCGTTTTTTTTGCTTCTGTCCATCCTTTATTGAGGCGCTAAGCGTGCGATACGTTGACCCCTTTTATACGGAGGTGTACGTTCTCACGTCGCCAGACATGGGGACGACAGGCTCTAAAAGTAGCGGAGGCTTCCGTGGTGAATTCATTTTGCAACCTCACTCATTGCCCTAAGCTTCACTTTACCTAGGTCTTACCTACTAGTTTGTACATGGGATACAGGAGTAGGGCGTAGCGACGTTTACAGTCAGCATGGCTGGTCACATCTTTGCTTTTGCTGTCATTTTCTGGAAGCAGTTTTATTTGACGCTCCGTTTTTTAAGTCGAAATTTTTATTTGGCTGTTCAAGCACAAAAAATTAGGGTTTATCAGTCTGTCTGCTTGGCTGCATATAATATTCCTGCGAAAAGGTAACAGAGTTTTGAAACGAGATGTTATACATAGAAAAAGTTATCTAAACCACTAAATGTGGCACCCTACTTGATACCTCTCGGCATTACTGAGGCAAAAGACAATATTATGGGCATTAGAGACGAAAGATCACTACTAATGTGGTGCTAGGTAGTGTTCTTTCAATTGATCGTATAAGTAGTAGAACTTATCAATAAAAATTGCATTGAAAGTGTCATTAACTCAAAAAAAGCGCTCGTAGCCCAACACCTTCTATCCAGTCTAAGTATAACGCTAAAAAAGACGTTTTATTGAGTGAACCACTGTTGGTATAACAAGGTAGAATTGAATTGCTGTGACGAAACTTTACTGCGTATTTTATAGGATGAGAGAGACGGCTGGCGAGCAGAGTGAGTGGTGGGTGGTTGAGAAAAGATGCATTATTGTGTTATGGGCGTGACTCGGCGGTCACCTCCAGACGACATTTGCATCGGCGTGACCAGATATGGATCGAATTTTGTTTATATTGCTCTTCCGCTCATACAGGTTCGTCCATAAAAACAATTCCTCTGGGCAAGAGGCTAAAATTGCCTCAGCCTGGTTTAGGTACGTGGCAGCGTTGGCACTACTCTCCAAGCAAAAATGCCAGAATTTAATGGCGACTTTGTTAAAAGCCCTACTCAGCGCACTCTATGCTCATACCCCATCATATTCATGCAGAGAAGACGACACAGGCACATGCATCTGAACTACCGAGCGGTTCCAGCTTGTCCCACACTTGTTCCCAGAGCACTTTGGCAATATTTAACGCCAGTAGACCTGGACGTATTGCCATACGCTGTACACCGTTGTTCGCGCAGACACCACCAAATACGATGTGATTACCCCGCCCACAACGTTTTATACACAAAAAATGCGCTCTGTTCATGCTATGAATTTATTGTTTGATACACAACAATACCTCAAATACTTCTAAGAAACCCGCTGTCTCTACGTAACTTCTACAACTTCACGCACCTTAAATCTTTGCGCATCCCATTTAAAACACGGATACGTCCGCACGACAATACATTTTTGCTTTTCTTTCAACCATGAAATAAACACAAAAACACACTTTTAAATGAACGCAGCTTGCCCTGTGGCTCAAGGCGGGAGAAACTGCAGAGCAGGCTGCACGTCTGCCTTCATCTGAGACCCGGCTGCTGCATCATCAGTAACAGCGAGAGCAGACCAATAGGTTCGTTACAATACAAAGGCCTCCCGCACCGTCCTCCAGCCGCTCCTCTCCGGCACCGCTCAAGTGCATTGTTTCCCTTTTAATATCTTCATTTCTACCCGGCATCGAGTAATTCGCGTTTCTCTATTTCTTGACCCCCTTGTCGGTACTCTCTTTGTCAACCTGGTAATCCAGGGAATGTTCTCTCTCCTAATTACGAGGCGAGCAAAAGTCCATTTCGTTTTCCTGATTTGAACTAAAATATCTTCTACTCTAGTTTTTTCTTCGACCTAGGATTTTCCTTTCCTGTGTCTAAGTCTTAACCCGATCATTTTTTGTTGCATGGTACGTTTAGCCTAGCTACGTTTGCTTTCAAGTTGTTTAGTTAAGCCGCCAATTTCCTTTACATGTGTCCACACCTCACCCGTATTTTGGAGATTTCCGCTGAACGTTCTTCATAACCGGCGGACCCGCATATGCTGGAGCGCGGGCTATGACATCTCTCCAAAAGAGAGTTCAATAGCTTACGGCAGAACCCACGGTCAAGTCCAAAGACAATGCCCGCGCTACGAAAGCAAGTGAAAAGCTGTGCGGCGGAAAAGCGATGGGAGTACACGTCAACTGGTGAAGAGAACACAAGGCAAAATATTACTCCAAGTGTGCAATTGCATAGAAGCTGGTATTTTAAAGCGGAGCTCCCAGGCTAGGTTCCGATCAGGAGAAAACACCTTTTCTCTGGTTTATACTTTTTTAGTCTTTTTTTGGTGTGCTTATTTTCTGGGGGTGGGGTAAGCGCTTTTTCCGTAAATTTATTATTTATTTCCACCCTCCTAAACACAAGCGTGAACTTGAATTCCCATTTCGTAATAAGGCGGCGTGACAACGCAATATGGAAAAGCTTGTCGCACGCTATGGGCAGCTTATTTTTTTAGTTTCAATTCTTCTTGTACACATGAAACTTAACCCATTAGGCTCTACGACCTGAAAAATTCCTATCTCGCCACACGTACTCTTTTGGGTGCGGCCCTCTTCGTGACAGCAGAACCTTTTTTTCGATTGACTGCAGAATGTATTGTTCCCTACCCCTCCTAGCCCCTTACCCCTCTGATTTGCGGGTGGTGCTGTAGTAAGGTTGCCAGTTATATGGCTTGAAACTCCCGAGTTAGATTTGCAGGACCGCTTGAACAACATTTTTTTTCCTGAGGCGCGCACTCGCAACGCCTGCTCGTTGGCTTTCTGCCTCCTCGACAGGGTCGCTTACACGTAGACATTTTGTGGTGCGACGGATAGATAACTCTCGCCATACACACCACCGAAGTTAAAAAAAAAGTGCGTAACTTTCTCACCACGAGGGCAAAACGTTTGATATGGTCTTAACAACCTTATACTCTGTTTTTTGTATCACAGTTCATGACCCCTGAAACAAGGATCTTGTTCTGGGCTACGTCAAGATGGCGAGATTAATTAAATTGTATTCAAGACAACGTGCATAATGCTTCGAAGTCAGACATGGCATTGCTGGAACGGGCATTAAGCTTGCACAATACGAACAAGAGTAAGTTAAATTATCCCTCTATTAAACGACAACGTTTTTTTTTGGCTGTCTTTTTTTGGAGTGCCCCAATCACTTCAATCTAAAGCACATATTTTATATACATAAAAAAGAATGCATGGCTCATTTTGCATGGGGAGTAACAGGTGTTTTTATTTTGTTGTATATTAGTGTCTGCATATGTTACCATCGAAAGAGGTGTGGGGAAAGAAAAAACAAGAGCACTTGTGATAGAAATAAACTTTTTTGTATAACGCCTTGCAAATATTTCACAAGGTATGCAAAGAATATTAAGGGCCTCTGTAACTACACAGGTTAGCAGCGCCATATTTCACTCCAAAATATATAACCTTGGAAAATAAAGAAACATTGAACGAGCAGCAAAACGATTGATGCGAACAATCTATATTCAGCAAATTCCTGAGAACTTTATCGAACGTATTTATAAGTGGTTACGTCTCGCCTATTTGAAATGCATAGAAACATATGAAGGGCATTGCTTATAGAACAAGGGGGGTCTCTGCAAGGGACGAGACTCCTGTTTATTTATCTGTTAAGATACGTTAAAAAGACATTAGTTAAAAATAGCAAATGAAAGCCGGCTTTTAGCAGAGGTTAATTTCACAGGGCCGGTCAGAGCACTGTCTGAAACACGTAACAAACGGTGTACAACGCTTCGTTGTACGTAAAGTCGAGACATTTAGTGAGCATCATGCGAAATCGGAAAAAAATTGTTGGATGAACAAAAATTTTCTAACTGAATTGTGATACGAACAGGCGAACCACATGGAATACTCTGGCCGTGTACTTTGCCGGAATATCTCATAGCTACCGTTTCTTCTTCTCAATAAAGCATACTGTTATTTTTAGGTGGTGCTTTTGACGAGATTTACAAGCAGTGAAAAATTGCAAACACACAGACGAGGACACCAGGCAAGGCACCGTCCACGCCTGCCCCCAACTTCGCGCCTGTGGGACTTTAATTCTTGAAGCAATATGAAATTATTGCTTCAACCTCGGTTGTCTCTGCCATGTCTCGAAATCACTTGTAGGGTTGTTTCAATAGTAAACGTATTCTGAGTGCGGGAAAAGAAAAAAATCTGAGTAGGGCGTGAGTGCGGTGTTCTGCTGTGGGTGGCAGTTGAGAATTTCCAGCACATTTCAGACAGAGTCAGTGCGCGGGTAACGTGATAATATAAACCGAGCCGAATTTCGTTGCACTTAGAAACTTTATCAATTAGTACTTTAGGATGCCAATTCTAGTTGGCGCTAGCGTATTCAAACGGCCTAACAATTGTTAGATATGCAGAAAGCATCAACGATGCAAGTCCCTGTTTTATTTTTTTTTGGCACATTATCATAATTATTTTTCGGCGTCTGAATGGATACTAGCAATATGGGAAACAAAACGTGGGTCATTGGTAATATTTACGCCAGAATATTTCATGGCGTTGACTATGCCTATGTGTCCAGATTTTCCAGTACAGAAAAATTACGGAGATTCTGGTTTTGTTCCTAACCCGCAAATAAACCAGTTTTTTCCTACATAGCTTTATTTTCTAACGATTATACCGATAATCAATATACCCAAGGCCATAACTGATCTGCGTATGGACGTTGCTATTATTAATTTCCGGGCATATCATACAGCCGCCTGCAAAAAGACACACAGAAACTGTCTCGTCAGTATCTGAAGCAATGTCATTTATACACACAAGAAAAGGCGCATGACCCAAAACTGCACCCTGGTGTACCCTGGACGTAACTTCTGGGTCATGAAATGTGCTGCCACATACTTCTGCTAATTGAGTACTGCCCGTCAGACAAGCCGCGATACCCTTACCTAATAGGCAGGCAATTCTCAAGTGTATGATATTTTTGGATTAGGTGATCGTGTCCAATGCTTTTGACGTGTTTAAAAATACTTCACCAATTTGCTTCTTATCGTTAGGGCTCGGAAAAGGTCATTTAATACGTAAGTAAGTTGTGAGATAGTCGAAAGCTTTAACCGATACCCGCATTCATTTAGCAAAAAGCAGACATTTTCGAGATACAAAGCAATGGATTCGGATAAAGGTATATGTTGTAAAAGCTTATACCACCCGCCTATAAGGGAATTTCGCCTGCAGTTTTTATTGTAGCAACTACCTCACCTATGCACCGTGGACGACGTCCACTTTGAGCTAACATATTTTACCTCAGATTGTAAAAGCCATGCACATAATGTGATTTCGAGATACGGGCACCCCACTAGACACTTCTCTGCAAAGCTGCACTTGGTATTACATTCGGCCTTACTTAAGTTTTATTAATTAAATTTAGTAAAATCTTTACGATATCTCCGTAGCTTATCTGTACTTCGGGCATGAAGAACTTAACGCAGATGAAAAGCGCTTGTGCTGTGATGCTTTGTAGAACACTCATTGAAAGTATGTGTTTTAACACGACGCCTTTGCCGCATAGTCAACAATCACTTCGTTATTACAACGATATTTTCTGGTGCGATTTTTCAGTCTCCGCTAGATAACACCAAAACTATTGGCGATAATATTTAATAAATGTTGTTAGCACGGCGTTGTAAAATTCTTGTATAGCCTATTTAGGCTGGGTGGTTAGTAACAAAAAAGGACGATTATCTTGTGACGATCGCTTATTTATTTCTAATCAGACGCCATATTTTACGCTTAAGGTGTATTAAGCGAGAAATATTTCAGGGGGATTTGTTTCTTTTTTACTTCCTTCTGTACAAATACAAACGCCCTGACTCTGTGCAATGCTATGCTTTTGAACCTCGGGCACAAAGTTTCCACGTTATCCTGCGCACAGATACTAAAGGAACATATACATTATCAATAATACTGGTGTCATGGGCATCTTGAAATTCTGGTACAAACGTGGTACTGTTTAACTCTCTGCATGTGTACATCGGTTGTCTGCAAACATAGAGAGGCCTATGGACTGATACTTTGTGTTAAAGAACATCATTATCTCCAAATCGGCCATCAAAAAATATTAAATCTAGTACAGGTTTGGTGGCTTGCGCTGCACTTGCGTTTTTGTTTTTTTACGTTTCGCTATAGGCCATCACAGAAAGCCAAATTTAGAATAAGTTCGCTATCCGCAAGTCGGCATGCTCTAGTGCTAAGTGTGCCCAAACTTACTTGTGGGAATTTGAAATCTCCAGCCAGTATTTATTTTTGGCTTTGCGTCTTAGCACTACCGAAATACTGGTCAAGTTCTGGAAATATCCACTGAAGAGTAAGGTCGTCTGGATACTGCCCCTAGTAATATGATCTTCATTCCAAATTTAATTTGACCAAAAGCGGTGGCGTGGTTTTAGATACCCGGTGGCTGGATGACATTGATATTTTCTTTAGGTATTATCACTATTCTACATTCTCGAAATATACCACCAGTACGTATCAGATTATAACCCGGTGGTATCAGCTTGCTGTCAAAACTCCCGGGCGTAGCCACGTTTCGCCTAGCACCAATATGTGCGTTTCATAACTGAGTAGTAGGTGCTCGGATTTCGCAAATTTGATGGCTACTCTTCTCCAATTAACATTGATAGGCCGAATCGTCGTTTCTTGTGGACAGGATAAGGTGAATTGTTTTCTCGTTAGCGGACATCTTTTAATACGGCCATGAGGGTTGATGGTATTTTAAAAAACTTGTTCAATGTGATATCAAGGATAATCTGAAAGTTATCAGCAAAACATTTATCCAAGCGGAAGCGAACTTCAGACCCCTCGTTGCGAAAGAAAGCTGGAGCATCACAAATCTTCTAACAGAGCGCACAATTTCGGAATAGCCTCCTGTAACATACAGTCGAACCCCTTAAACATGGAAACCTTTTTTATCACTTTCATGTTATTGCGATAATGTAAAATTTGCATAATAACGCGTCGAGTAACGTTAACTTTGGCTCGGACTAGACTATGACAACATTCAATTGCAGGAGAATGTATAGTTTCAAGAAAGCACCTGTGTTACTTTATCCCAGCAATTGTCATTAATATCTTCGTCTTCATTGCAGCCATGCAAGAGTACGTTGTCACGTCTCATGTCATTTTCCTGTATCCTCATTTCTTGGCGATAGTTTATGAACCGTGTAGGTCATCGCCACCATCTCACTGCTGAATGATGCTGATGCAGTATCAGGGGCGGAGATGACATGAGATGATTTATATGGAGTGACATGGTAATCCAGACGGTATGTTCTGGCGTTGTTATTTTGAAGAAAGTTTCGAATATTGGAGAGGTTTAGAGATTTTATTTACCCGTAAAGTTGTTTAGAAAGCATTTGCTTGATAGAGGAGTTACCGTCCAGCAACACAGCACTTGATGCATTGTGTAAACACGCAATGGGTCACTAAGCATTCCCATCTATATTGCGCTATTCACGGGCAGCAGATTCAGGGCACGAACGATTTAATTCGACGTCTCCGTTCACGACAAGCCGACACAAACTGTAAACGGCATGTGAGCTTACACGGACAAAACCATATGGGCAGTACTGCGGCCGCTAACAGTGATCATCCCAGCGAAAACACTGGGCATGCTCAACGTAGCATACCTGTAGAATGAAGGCGATGCGTTTAAGCATTCTGCTGGCGCTGTTCCAGCCTAGCCTAATGAAGAGAGATAACGTATCTTGATACTTTAAACTCTTCGTTTTTGACGTAATAGAACGCCTGCTGTCGGTGATTGGCTTGTCGAGTTTGTCTTGTGCCTGAAACAGCCCACCAAGAGTCGTAGGACATACCATTGTAGGCACAAGTGCGCATGACGCGGTAGTTCATACGGAAGCGGTCGCAAAGATCGGCAGTGGTCGAAAATTTGCAAAGATCGATAATCCAGAAGCGGTCATCACATGATCGGTGCAATTCGATTCACAGGAGTGTTTATTCAAAGCAGCCAGGAATCTCAAGATTCCTGGCTGCTTTGAATAAACACTCCTGTGAATCGAATTGCACCGATCATGTGATGACCGCTTCTGGATTATCGATCTTTGCAAATTTTCGACCACTGCCGATCTTTGCGACCGCTTCCGTATGAACTACCGCGTCATGCGCACTTGTGCCTACAATGGTATGTCCTACGACTCTTGGTGGGCTGTTTCAGGCACAAGACAAACTCGACAAGCCAATCACCGACAGCAGGCGTTCTATTACGTCAAAAACAAAGAGTTTAAAGTATCAAGATACGTTATCTCTCTTCATTAGGCTAGGCTGGAACAGCGCCAGCAGAATGCTTAAACGCATCGCCTTCATTCTACAGGTATGCTACGTTGAGCATGCCCAGTGTTTTCGCTGGGATGATCACTGTTAGCGGCCGCAGTACTGCCCATATGGTTTTGTCCGTGTAAGCTCACATGCCGTTTACAGTTTGTGTCGGCTTGTCGTGAACGGAGACGTCGAATTAAATCGTTCGTGCCCTGAATCTGCTGCCCGTGAATAGCGCAATATAGATGGGAATGCTTAGTGACCCATTGCGTGTTTACACAATGCATCAAGTGCTGTGTTGCTGGACGGTAACTCCTCTATCAAGCAAATGCTTTCTAAACAACTTTACGGGTAAATAAAATCTCTAAACCTCTCCAATATTCGAAACTTTCTTCAAAATAACAACGCCAGAACATACCGTCTGGATTACCATGTCACTCCATATAAATCATCTCATGTCATCTCCGCCCCTGATACTGCATCAGCATCATTCAGCAGTGAGATGGTGGCGATGACCTACACGGTTCATAAACTATCGCCAAGAAATGAGGATACAGGAAAATGACATGAGACGTGACAACGTACTCTTGCATGGCTGCAATGAAGACGAAGATATTAATGACAATTGCTGGGATAAAGTAACACAGGTGCTTTCTTGAAACTATACATTCTCCTGCAATTGAATGTTGTCATAGTCTAGTCCGAGCCAAAGTTAACGTTACTCGACGCGTTATTATGCAAATTTTACATTATCGCAATAACATGAAAGTGATAAAAAAGGTTTCCATGTTTAAGGGGTTCGACTGTATGTTACAGGAGGCTATTCCGAAATTG
>JABSTR010000373.1:0-32481 GCA_013339765.2 Haemaphysalis longicornis
GAAGCTTACAGGTAGTAGTAGATGTTTCAAAGCCATATGACGGGTGTAGAAATAAGTCTGTGTTCCTTGAGTAGAAAAGTAACTTATTCAAGCAGGATATTCGGGCTATAAAATTATGGTAAACACGCACGTGCTTTTTAGTATGCGTGTGCCGGTTTGTTCCTTGTTTATTTCGCATTAATCTATCAGACACAAGCGCAGGAACTGTGTTTTCAGCTAAATGCATTGCTGATGTACTCGTCAAAGAATCTGTTGTGTGCGTGTGTCTGCGGTAAGTACTTCTTACTAAGGGACGGAATGAAGCTGAAATGCTATGCTGCTTATTTCTTGAGCTCATTTCATGCCTCATGCCAGACCTTTGTGTCTGCCATATAGGAAGAGACATTGGGCTAGTTGGGGGTCTGCTGATGCGAGCAATAATGTCATAATGACAGCCTATTTCTCACAAGCACTGGCGGCACAGCTATGAGGTGTACAGAAATTCTGGCTTCTTACGAGAAGGTATTCGCCAAATCCATGAATCACGTTGAAAAAACACCGCCCACACCGTGCCGCAAACCACGTTTCACATCTACAAACGCGCTGTTTGTGCGGCAGAATACAACTGCACAAATGGTGTCGGTGTCGCCGCGTAAGTGTTGACGCTGCGTGGTCAAAAGCCCAGTGATGTGATAATGTTCCTCCAATTGTACTGTTTTTTTTTTTGCATGCATGCATAGTACTTTCCTCAACTTAGTTTCTATTCGAAGTTCTCGGTGCTGTCCCCATTGGTTTATTTGTTTTAGAAGCGATGTTATGTTGTCAGTGTATTGTACTGTGTGTCACCATATTTGTATATTTCTAACATGCATCTGATTTTAACGTGCAGGTATGGTTACTTAGGAAGCTTACAAAAGATAATTTGATGCCAATTCTAGCTTACAGATGTAAAAGATACGACACCATGTGCTTTACAAAATACATTCCTAATGCATGTGATGGTGACAAAAATATATTCCTCTCCGTAAAGTTGCTTATGCACCTCGTACTGGGCTCAAAAGGAAGTGGGGATTGTTGCAGTCAACCATTATTTGAAGAGCCTTGAGCTCCATACTTTTAGACTTGTCGGGTAATTGATTTATTCATTGCTCCTTTATAAATACTGAGAGGGAGTCCTTAAGTTCTCACAAACATGTGTGCTTAAACCCTTCCACAAAATATTCCATTAAAATTTGGAGCTCCTTTGTTTAGGTCAAATCACGCAGACGTCTTCACAAAACCTAGTTGCTGCCACTTCGTTCTCTTTCTCTTGAGTAGTAAGGAAACCTTGCAGCTGAAGGATTCTTCATGGAAGTACTTTTTAAAGCAGTATCGCTGAAGCAAGTGCTAACAGTAGCAGAATAGACTACACAGGTGTTGTGAAGGCCTTTGAATGCGCTGTATTGTGTCAACTGTGAATTGAACCTTCTACATGGTGCATAGTAAAAGCGACTGAGGTGCCAACCTTTTATAGGCGTGACTGGAACTCTATCGAGAGTTTCAGAGGCCATGACTCCACTGTCAATTGAAAGCTTTTTGTGTGCCAGAGGCAAAGGCCACAGACGCGTCGTAAACAAGAAAACCAGAGGCAAGTAGTTTTTCTTTAGGACATATCCGAAAACAATGCAAACCTGGAATTTTGCACAAAAGTGCACACGTTGTTTATGACTTTTGATGCCTGCTCGTTCACCTCAAGAGCCCGCACCTCAAAAATGTAAAGAAGTAACCTTCAGAGGCGTCTATGTTCTAGCACTGAGCAGTAATAAATATTTATTAGGTCGAAAAATAAGAAAATAAAAGCAATTCAATCAGCTTCCTCTGTGGCATTCACAAAGTGGGATCACAGGGTTGCCTGTTGCAGACAGATGCAGAAACGGCATTCAATTGCACTGCTGCAAGCTAGATAACAGCAGCTGATTATAAATAGTGCTACAGTGTGCATGTAGCTGCAAACGTTTTCCCTAACGGGGCCATGCAGATGTTGGCTTGACTGAGAAGGTCGGAAAATGAGGTTGGTTGTAGCATCTCCAGTAATACAGTAGCGCTGTAGCTTTACAGTATAATGGTGTGTTTGTGCTTTTGGTTTCATTATTAAGGAAAATGAACTAAAATTCTGGGAATGCTGACTGAGAAAGTGGGTCCTGGCCACGCGTTCAAATAGCTTTTCCTACTCTACTGTGTACTGTTAAATCTTTCGTCATGAACAAGAGTCGTGGTAGTATGCAACCAAATCTCACAACAGGAGGTGTTCATAGCTTGGTTTCCCCAGTCAAATCAAGATTGTCAGTTCATGCTGCTGCTTTCTTTCTCACTCTATTTGTTACCTCTCACCAAGGAATATTGCATCACCTCACAGATAGTTCGTGTGTCCTCCCCTCACTTTTCTGCCATTGTCTCTTGTGCTTTCTTTTATCCCCACCCATTCTGGCATTTTTAGCTGAGGTTTTGAGCGACCAAGACAGTTAGTTACATTGCCACCAATTATGCTTTTCGTCTGCATGAAATCCAGTCACTCACACAAACTCAACGATTCTAACAGCGAGTGCATTTGTTTGACACAGGGGGCTCAATTGCCTCACATGTAATTAACGATTTGTATTTGTGCTCAAAGTGCCTCCACATTTTCAGCCTGGCTGCCAGTAACCTAGCGGGGATGCAGGATACTGCCTACAGTTGAAGTGGTGGCCATGCAAGGCTCCTGTGCTACATGAGGTGATACTGCTTTAGCATATTGTTGGTGTTTTTACATACAGTCCTTGGCATTATTTCTCCTGGCTTATTTCATGAAACATCAAGCATAAAAGTTACCTTGTAAAATTTGTTTTTTATTGGATGTTTTTAAATTATGCACATGCAAGGGACTAGCCCCAAATGAACTGTTTTTTTTCAGAATACACAAAATTGGGAGAATTCTTTTAGCGTGAATAGTCTGGCAGCCTCTGTTTTTTTTTTTGCACCCTGCATTTGCACTTTTGCATTTGCACAAAAAAAATTCGCGCCAATACACCCTGTGAATGTGGTAGGAAAGCAAAGCTGTAAACGCCACCCACAACGATTGCCCATGCGACGTCACTTCAGTTCACTCACGTCGCTCAACAAATAGTAAAACGAGAGCGAAGTGTAATGCACCTAACCACACCCTCTATTAATTCACAAAGGTAATCTTCGTAAGGTTAAATTAATGCATGATGCATGAACGGTGGTTGCTTGTGTTGTATTGGTGTAGCGCCTGAGTGGAAACCCCTTTTCTATGAAATTAAAGCTCAAACCCGGTGTTAGACGATCTCACTTCTGCGTCTCTGCCGCCACGGACGCTGGCGACGAGATCGGCGGCAGAGACGGAGGAGCAGGGGGTGGAGGAAATACTTCTATTCAGATTTTTGAACAGCGCAGAGTGCGGCCCAGGGGAGTGGTTCTTTCTCCACTGTAGCCAATATTTAGTCCGCGCTGCCTGTGCTCACTCCACCAGCTGAAGCTGGGTAGGCAGTGAGGGGCTGGACAGCAGCATCTCCCGTTGCCCTTGTTCGGTAGTTGACAGAAAGAGAGGAGGGTGCTCAGGGCTAAAGTCGCACACCCCGATTATGTGGCGGAGTGATCCTCCTTCTGAGCAAAATTTACCTTCAGCGTCGTAGCGATTCCGGTGCATTAAGTGAAGACGCGTCGGGTGGGGGGAGGAGCCGGATTGTATGATCCGTAGGGTAGTCTGTTGTTCCATTGAAAGGTCAGGTTAACGCGAAAGTGGGGTCTGTCTCAGAAAGCTGCAATGGAGGAGGCTCGTTGTGCTGATCTTTTTTATTGCGCAACAGCTACTCGGCTGTTATTGGAAAGGCCATTAACTCTTTCGTTACCACGGAAAAATTGACCGGTTTTTAGAGGTCCAAGAAAACATTTTTTCTGCCAGAAAAACTGGTTAGGCACCAATTACAGGAACACAAAATGCAGAATATTTATTGACTTCTGCAATACCACCAGTTTTTAAATATTTGCATATATCATCGTTGAAAAAAAAATACCAAATCAAAATTTTTGTCCAAATGTAGAAAAAATGATCAAAAGGAGTTTACAACACACCACCGGTAAAAGAAAAAAAAATAGAATATACATTTTGTAGGGAAACATTTCAAAAACACGCCTAGAAAAAATGCCGACGTGCGCGGAACAGTTGTTCAGATATAAAAAAAATTGGTAGCACGCGCGGTGCTCGTGTCTTGTGGTGAAGCCCAACCTCCAGCTCAATATGTGGAAATTCGGGTGGTTCCATGAAAGACATCTGGCAGTTTCACTTTATCAGAGGCACCAATTTGCCCCCGCATAACGTCAAAACATCTTGCCAATGACTGACTTTGCATTTACAGCCAGCACAATATCTGGGACTAGCATGCGATGTGGAAAAACATGGATGAGGTTGAAAACCGAACTCCGTGGTTGATGCTTGTTGACGTTCACGGTCAGTTATCTCTCAAAACATAAAGTTGAGCTTTATTATCACCTTCTGACTAGCAATTGCAGCCTTGCTCGCAGGAATGACGTGCGATGCGCTAGAATCGTTCCCTAATTTGGCCGAGTAGCTGTTGCGCAATAAAAAAGATCAGCACGATGAGCCTCCTCCATTGCAGCGCAACCTAACATCTCTAAAATGAAACGGCCCAAAAACTTGTCGGAGACTCCGTCCGAATAGACAGTTCAACTAAGCAGCAACACTAGACCCCCGGAGATACCCTCGTGTGGAAACGAAACTGCAAGGCGAACAGCTGGCAGTGTGTAAGGCCGGTTTGAAGCGCTATCCTCATCGGAACAGATATCTGACGACTGGGTGTGATCTTTTGACTTGTATCTCAAGTTCTTATCGCAGAAATCGGGTTAGGGTTCAGTGAAATCAGGAGCAGCATGCTTCGTTCGAGGATCAGTCACGGACGCTGAAGGCGCCGTGGCAGGCAGCCTTGAAGTTGGGTAACTGCGTAACAGCGCTAAATATGAATTACGCGATGCAGAAACGAAACTGAAACTGATCTAAACTGTTCGCGAATGGTCCTGGGGTTATTAGAATTACCACACCACTTTGAACAACGTGCGCAAAGGCAATAAGACTGCCTAAAATTATAAGTAGCTCCGCAAGCAGGCGCTGCTTGACATTTTCAGCCGATGTCTGTGATTATTACTGTCACAGTGCAAACTTGACGAACGAAAATCGTTTGCCGGTACATCATTCATGCCCTGATAACAAACGCCAAACACTGATGCAGAATAATTAGGAGTGGCACACATTCTTCGTTGGTAGCAGTGACGCGCGATGACCACGCCCCACGAGGACCAAACACTTTGTCAATGATTATGACACGCACAATATTGTAGGCAAGCAAGCGATGTGAAAAAATCTGCTTGGAGTTGAAAGCCAAATTCTGTGTTGGATATTTGTGGACGCAGGATGCTGACGCACGACTTTCATATTGGGTTTATTATCATGTTCTGGCTGGCTATGATACCCATGCTTGCACGAATAAGGTACTATGCGCGAGAATCGTGCCCAGAAAGCTTTCACCCAGCCGCTGTCGTACTGTGAAGCGAGTTCAGCACTACGAGCCTACTACAGTGCTGTGCCACCTAACAATTTCGACAAGAAAAAATATCAAGCCTGTTGGAGACTGCCAGAATAGACTGTGCTACTAAGTAGTGACACTAGACCCCGGGAAATACCCTCGGAGAAAAACGAAACTGGCTGTTGGGCAGCGGTCAGTGTTCAAGGCCAATTATTTGAAAGTGTTGTCGTCGTCTGAACTGATATCCGACGACTCGGTGTTATCTTGCGCCTTTCAGTGCAAGCTGTTTTCGCAGAAGCAAGGCGTGGGTAATGTGGCAGTACGAGCAACACGCTTGTTTCGAGGAACAGCAGCGGGCAACGGAGGCACCGCGGCAAATGACCTTGTAGTTTGGTAACTGCGTAGTAGCGCCAAATATGAATTTCGCAACACAAAATGAAACCGACACTGTTGGAAACTGGCTAAAAATGTTAGGCACACATGCTAGACATGCGGGGGACCATCAGAAATAAGCTTTGCAGAATAAAGCTACACTTTCTCCGAACCACACATCAGTAGTGAATAGCTGGTGTCATTTTCAAGTAATTATGACCTCTGAACGCCGCTGGATTACAAAGCTGACACCATTATTTGGTACTTGCAAGGAGCCGTTTGATTTAAAAAAATTATGGTCATGCAGCCTAACCACGAGCGGCATGCTTTTTTGTCAAGTGCAGCAGTCACGCCCCCTTCCTAAGAAACACACGCCCCTCTGGTCACAAAAAACGCAGTCAAAAATCGCAATGTCGCCGGAGCAGGAAAATTTAAACTGTTGCACTAGACTGATGCACAAGTGCAGTGCCTAGACTAACCACTGGCCGCATTAGGTGTACGAGAAACGACCACAACATGTCGAAATAGGCAATATAAATCATCGATCACCCGTGATTGTTTGAATAGGCGTGGTAACGAAAGAGTTAAAGGTTTTCAGGTCTTACTACATTACCGGAAAAAAGCCAACCTAGCAAATCTGCTTCCACAACTTTCGTAGTCTATAAATGTACATCTAACACACCTGTTATTTGCTGTAGCTTTGCAACACGGCATCCTTTTTTGACCAATTTTCACATTAAAGTTTAACAATTGCTTGAACTTAAAATGTTCTTTTTTGTCAATTGATCACAGCATTACAAAAATGCTCCAAAGTACAACTATCATAGACTTGGTGATGTTGGCTCTGAATGAAATTTCTTGTACATATTTTTTTATAAACACGAGAACAGCTTGAGAATTACTTCTCATATTTTGAAATGATGTGCAGCCCTCTGACTCGGAGCCAAGCTGCGAGAGGGAACAGGAGGGGCCGCAACTTTTCGTGGACATTGACGTCATGGTGTGTAGCAGAACATGCAAGATACAATTGTTTTCTTCTTGAACTTACCAAGCGTGCTGAGCCTTTATTATCTTTCCACAATCCTGTGCTCTTTCTATGCAGGGGCACATTGGAAACCTACATTTCGGGCCATCGGAAAAGTGGCAGCACCTCCTGCGCATCCCTCGCGACTCCCTCTTTTGCAAAGAGGGGGCGCAGTCCCTGTGGACCCCATCAAAGCTACGAGTGCGCAGCCTGACTGGGCTGCCCTGCCGGCACTTCGTTCATGCCAAGAAAGCCCCCCCCCCCCGCCCGCGAAACTCGCCATGACTCCGCAGAAGGTCGAGGCGCTGGGGTGTAAGTATATGCTTTGAATCAAACATTTTGTATGTATAGGACAAACCCAAACACATCACTACATATTTCTTTGTTTTTGAAGGGGCTTTCGACCACTTCATCAATTTACACCCCATGGAGACGCCAGCGCCAGCAGACCGTCGCAAGCTGCTCAACTACTACATTGGCGAACTCGTGCAGGATATGTGGAAAAAAATGTTTTTGTGTGTTCAAATGCTTCTCTTCAATTACTAATTTTAAATGCAAATACATACACCAAATAGTTGCCAGCTGCATGAAAACAATAATTGATGCATGACAATTTACAAATGCCTATCTATTGGTTGGAAATGGAAAAAGTGACTTGCACTATAGACAAGCAAAAGGGGTCGACCTGTGATGATGGGTCCTAAACAGGTCGTTCATACAAGTTCAGCTTTCGTGGGTCTGGTTGAAATGGGTCCGTCTGTATGGGGTCTGGTCTGAACGGGCCCAAGAGGGGCACGTCTGAACGGGTTCCTGTAGGGCCCATCTGAACAGGCCCAGGTAGGGCATGTGTGAATAGGCCCAAGTAGGGACCGTCTGAACGTGCCCCCATAGGGCCCTTCTGGACAGGTGGACGGGATCCTGTTCCATAATTTTATATAATAGGACCCGTTAAACAAGATTGTTTAGTAGGGTGGTTACCCACATTCGCAATTTACCCAATGCTGTGTCTGCTCTACGAGGTTTGTGATTGAAGAGCCCCAGTACTCTCATATCGTCGTGGTCGGGTATGTACTCGCTTTGAAGGGACATGTTAATTTTGCTGGTGCACTTTGGTGAGGGGCTTAGGTGCATGAATTCCGATTTCGACAGGGGAGCACTTAGGGCAGCGGAGCACAGGGAGAAAAGGGAGCGCCTGGCGAAATCATCGCTGATGTCCGCTGTTTGCTACACGTTGTCATCGCCGGGTGCTGCCCCGCAGTGTGACGCCAAGACGGCGATGTTTTTTCGCCACACAGCGCATGCAGGATGCCTTCGACGTTCGCCAGCTGAGCAGGGAACCTTATCATTGTCACATTGAATAGGAGGGGTGAAACGACCACCCCCTGAAGGGCCATTCGCGTCTCGAAATCGTGAGTTTTGTTGTTGGGCTTTTCGACGCACTAATTGGTGCGGTCCCTGGAAAGAGCAGCGCAGAAATGAAAAAAACGTGACGCGCGGCGCTTTCGAACGCCACGCATTTAGGAACGCCGCGCCTGCTCGTACCGGATGTCCTAACGACCACCACATTGGGAGGGACCGAGACGAAGGGGACTCGCTTTTCCCCTTTCCCTGGCCCTGAGCGGCAAGATGAACGAAAGATGAGGAAGACAAACGCGGTCCGGGTGCCGGAAAGCTCGGCCCATCTTCTTCGGGCTCCGCCAGAGCACTATTTCTTAGCCGCACGCTGGGCTGTAAATTAATGTACAGTTTTTGAATCGGAAGCTGCGTTTGTCGGTTGAGGATACCCGGGGTGAGATCCTGAGAGTACTGCTGCTTGAAGGAGAAGCCCCGGGGGAAAACTCATCGCGAAGATAACTGGCGCAGTCGGCAAAATCTTCAACAGCGATGACTCAGCCAACCGGCGGGCGAAACGCGCCCCTGGATGGACGGAGCTCGCAGAGAAATCATGGTCTGCTGAACGAGATCGGCGGGAGCAGCGAGCTCGTCAGCCAGGCGAAGAAGCGACTCGTCCGGAACTCAACGGACTTCTCATCGGAGACCGAGGCAATCTCTGCGTCCTGCTGAGCGGCGGAGAAGCAGGTTGACCAGCGGTCAGTGGAGGCATCAGCAATGCACTGAACGAGGAGTTGCAGGAGCAGTGAGCTGTCGGCAGGCGACAAGTAAGCGGGCCCTTGTTTGGTGGACATCTCGGCGGAAGGATCCGCGCATAAATGGATACTCAATCTGGACCAGTAGGAATCTCTACAGGCACGAGCTATGCAGGTCAGTGCCTTGCTTGATGCTGGGTCTGCGATTCACCATGACATCTAGCTTGTATCTAGGTGTAGCCGCCAAATAATGATGAGGATTAGGAAGCGCTGGATATGAACTGCGCAAAAACAGCAAGCGTTGCAATGTCGTTCGCTGAGCAGAAGGCGCTACTGCAGGCGAAATAGAGAATCGTTGAGGCAGATTTAGAGGCGGAACGTTCCAAGAGTGAACGCTTTAAGAGAGCTAACAATGTTTCTGCCTCACCGATTGCTGGACGAGTAATGTTCAGCACTGAGGGAGAGAGTAGAATTGGGTGCCTTAGTACACTGAAAGATGGGGGGATGGGACCTATTTTTTGGGGCGTGCGGGAGTGTCCCGTTTTGCGGGATTCGGCACGACCTGAGTCGCGCGGGAAAGGCGAAGAGGGGATTGTAGCGCAGCTTTCTTTGTGGGCGTTCGAATTTCCTGAAACCGTGGAGCAGGGTAGTGAAGCATCGGGATTACAAAACGTCATCGAAATAAATATGGAGGTGAAGGAAGGTGTTAAACGGAAGGCTGCATTGACAAATGACAGGCAGTTAATGGGGAATGAGAGAGTGCGCATGCCCGTGAAGAAGCTGATAGCATGAGAGACAGGCTCCGCTACGTCGCATGTTCGTGTTCTTATGACCGATGAGCCCCTAGCTACTCCTCGCGTCACACAACGGTGTGTGGTACCGAATGGCGCTTCCTGTGCGAACGGTCGTTCAGTAGCGACCGAACGGGAGTGTTCGCACAGAAGGAGCGGAAGAACTATTCAGTTGTATATCAACCGTTTTAAAATGGCTAAGGCTGGCTTCAGTTCAGCGTGAGTCCGTTGTCTGTGTTCGGAAACGGGGAACATTCGGGGACCGTGGGCGAGCGGCCAGGTTCTTTGCAGGATGCAGCAGCACGGGAATCCCTCAGCACGGGAATCACGGGAATCTCTACAGGCACGAGCTATGCAGGTTAGTGCTTTGCTTGATGCTGGGTCTGCGATTCACCATGACATCTAGCCGGTATCTAGGTGTAGCCGCCAAATAATGATAAGGATTAGGAAGCGCTGGATATGAACTGCGCAGAAACCGCAAGCATTGCAATGTCGGATGCAGCTGGTGGCGCGCACACTGCATCTTGTGTTTCGGGAGGTCCCCAAATACCGAGTCCCGAAAATATGATTGTCGTGGGGAGCTCCATCGAATTGAGCGAGGAAAGTGTAGATGAGAGTAGGGCCGCTCATGTAGTGCAGTCCAAGGCAGTTGTAGGTCGGTCAGTGGGAATGGCTGAAGAGATAGCCTCCCCAGCATTGCATGTCAGGGTTGATGTGGCCGCTAAGCAGCCCTCTCCTGCTTACGCTCACCAACGGTGCGTACTTAAAAACGGCGCTCCGAGCGCAGAAGCGGCCTATTCCGAGGGTTCACCTAGAAAGAGGCGACAGCGTCAGTCAGCTTTACCTCAGTGCAACTTGGCTGCAACGCAGGCTCGCGAACCAGCAGCAGTCCATTCTCGAGCAATAAAGCGGGGAGGAGAGAGGCCCCTGATACTGTTGTGCGACGAGGTGCGCCGCATGTCAGGGGTGTTTTCGGACGACAAGAGCCGGTGCGTACCACCTTCTAAAGGCCGCTCGCTCTGAATGAGCTAGATGAGTATTGTGACTATTTTATCATGATGACCAGCAGACAGGGTCACGAGTCACTGTCCGTGCTGATTGTTGTGTTGCGAATTGACGGAACCATTGGGCACGCGCTAAAAGTGTGTGTGGCGTGTGTGGTTGGTGCGTGAAACATTTCTGGAGTTATGTTTCACAACGGCGGTGGAGGTGTCGGGCGTTTCGACGCAATAATTTGTGCGGTCCGTTGGAAGAGAAGCACGAAAATGAAGAGAACATGTCGCAGGGCGCTTTCGAACGCCGCGAATTCCGAGAATTCCGCTCCTGCTCGCACCTGATGTCCTTGCCGCACCACATGGGTATGGACCTCGATGAAGGCGACTCACTTTTCCCCCCTTCCTCGGCACTGAGCGGCAAGATGAACGGAAGCTGAAGAGAGACAGACGCGGTCCGGGTACCGTAAAGCTCGGCCTATCGTCTTCGGGCTCCTCCCGAGCCCTGTTACAGATTTTGTATCGGAAGCTGAGTTTGTCAGTTGAGGTTACCCGGGGTAAGATCCTGAGCGCTACTGCGGCTTGGAGGAGAAGCCCAGGGGAGAAGAACATCGCGAAGATAACTGTCGTGTACCATGTCCTGAATTGGAATGTATGATTGTCAATCAGTCACACAACTGCATAATGAACTTGAAGACCTTTTGGCCGCAGACCACGTGCGAGCGATGTGTTAGGATAATTTTGTGGGCAACGTTGTCAGACGCCCCCTTCAAATCGAAAGCGTGCACAACTTTATCATTGGGGGGGGGGGGGGGGGGGGGGGGCACTCGACGCAATCAAACATCTCGCGATTGAGCTAGAGCAAGACATTCTGCGCGGACAGTTGTTGGCGGAGCCCGAACTGGTGTTCTCCAACTGCCTTTTGTTGCCCAAGAGCTCGGATAGCATGCCAGCATCATTGCCCCCTATATTTTCCCACACAAGAAGTGAGGGAGATGCGGACAGGTTGTCCATGTCAATGGCTTTGCCCGCTTTGTGTATGAAAGTGACCCGGTAGGTCCTCGAGACAATCGGGGGACAGTTTCCCCAAATAAACGGGAGTTGATGTAAGCAAGAAGCATGACCTATGCTGAGTCGGGAGGAATGGCAAATAGTTTCACTGTGATTTTATCCTGTGTGGGTGGGTGCTGTTACTCGCGTCTTTTTAAAGAATTTTTTGTTTATTGCAATTTTTGACAGGATGACAAAAAACACACACGAAACTGATGATATGTACACTCAATACTCAATACAAACACTAGAAGTGCCGCTCGTCTTAGGCTGGTGGGGAGATTTCAATATTCTTTCATTACCAAGAATGCTTCAATTGTGGGTCGCCACTGAGATGATGTTCTTTCTTGAGCTACTTAAACCCACAAATGTTGGTCTGTCTGTATGTCTGTTTGTCTCTGATTTGATTGAGCCACCCAGCCAAAGTGAAACAATGTCTGCGCAGTACTCTTATATATTCACAGCTAAATCCACCCGTCTAAGTTTGGTGAAATGTTCATACTTGTCAACATTGTTGAAGAAGAACTACACATTACGCGAACATAAGACCTCAAAAATAATACAGAAGTGAGATTTGCAGTGTTCCTTTATAAAAAGTCATACATGCTTGACTTTTGCGAAATTAAATACTTCATAAACTCTAAAAAAATTCACACCGCCGTCCCCTGGTGTCGCCAGCGCCACTATAGCTTGTTGCGGCATTTTAAGGAATCAACCGGCAAAAGTTACGAAAGGTTCCACTAGATCGTTTCCACGTTCTGTTTCCAACGCACGTAGAGTAAGGAAATGGAGTTCAATAAACAGTGACTTAGGGCTCCTTGATTAACGCGCGTCTTCACCGTACGGCAGCGTTTGCGTCGAGACACCCGGCCTGGAGCAGGGGAACGCGGTAAATTTAAAATGATATAAGCAAACCTTTGACGCCTTTACCTTGAAACGAATGGGACGGAAGAGGAAGAGCATGAAAGGTGAGCTGGAAAGCAAAGGGAGGTTTTTACTTGGCAAAAGTCGGTAAAGACTATCGTCTTTTGTCCACATTTGCGACGAGAGGAGCAGATACGTGGCCAATTTTTTGCTAGGGTCGCCAGTAGGTCATATACCTGGACCGGATTGTTCAGCTTCGCGTTTTCGGTACCTTCATACGAGGCTGGAATCTGGAAGGCTACCACAACAGAAAGGGTTTGAAACTTTGGGAGCAAGAGTTGGAACTCGGCCACCTCGGTGCGGAACGCAAAGCCCCGATAGTTCTTCTGAGTGATTTCTATGGGGTGGCCGAATTGGATCGCGGGGATTTCCGAATGTTAGGAGCACCCGCCATGAGCCGTGACGTTAACGAGGGCTTGTGATGCCGGCACTCCCGCTCCAGCACAAGCGAGTGGGGGTGTCTCCTACTCTCGATAGGGCGCCGCTATCCGGTTTATCAATATCGATCTGTCGCCGAAATGTTTAAGGGCATCTTGCCTGAGATGTCCTTAATTAGGCCGGTTCGCTTTTTGAAATGCGCGACGTCTTGGACTGGGAGGGTGGAAATGGCCACTGCCATTTTTCTGAGAGCGGCATCTACGACAGTTGAGGTATTATTTCCTACGAGCCTCGACAGCACCTGCTGCGTCCATCCACGCTGCTCCACTCTCACTCTCCACTGCCTCTACCGCGCGGAGCGTAGGAGTGTCTCTTTTGCCTTGGTTACCGCAAATCCTCTTGGAAGTGCCGAAGTTTATGCCAGGAGGCTGCTGAAATTACTTTGTTCACATCTGCGCACCGAAGATGACAGTTTAGCAGGTGACGAGGAACCAGCCTTGTTCGTATCTCTCAGCTGGTTTTCGTTTTTGACGGGGTTGGCCCAGGTCCGGCCCTGCCACAGCATGACTGCACCGTGGGCTGCTTCCCGTTTGCCCCGTGTGGTGGTGGTGGGGTTGCTGGCTGCTTCCCGACTCCTGCGGTAGGGGGAGCTGGCTTGTCTTTCTTGGCGGCGTCCAACGGCGGTGGCATATCAGGATCATCGCGAGGCTCAAGTTGGAGACGTTTCTTGTGACCATTCTGGAATTTCTGTCGTTTCGGGTGGCCGCCCAGGGAATACGGTGCTTGGCCGTATATGCACGTGAGTTTGTGCGTGCTCACCACCACCCACAAAACACACGGGTACACAATCATGAGTGGCCCGCACACTCTCTTCCACAAGCTGAACCTGCTGTCCAGACAGGCCCTACGCAGTCGGTTTTTGATTGGGGAAAGCGTCCACCTGATGGCCGACAGCACCCCACTTGCTAAAAGCAAGGATTGTGCGGTATTACGGTTGGATGGAGATCAACATTGTGCCTTAGTGTATAAAGCGTGGTTTCCTCTGTCGAACGAAGGTCACACTTACTTTGTTCGATGATCCAAATTAACGCATCTCTATGATAGGAGCTGATATCCGATGAGGAGCTGATATTTCTGTGCGGCCTCGAAATTACGGCACTTGCTACGCATGGCTTGATTTATTTTTACTACAGCACCTTCTGGGTGCAAACCCGACAAAATTTAGTGATCGTGCGGAAGAGATAGGCTAAGATTGCATTGCTGGCCGGAAAACCAAATGTAGAGACTGCGTACAGGCATCTAGCCGCTAGTTAACGGCGCTTTTTTGCGCACTGCTTGCAATGAGCGGGACTGCATTTTTTTCTTTGGTGAAGACAAATTCCGCTGTGTTTTTTGAAATATTAGAAAAGCCACTAGGGGCAACTGGCTCTAATAAATAGTGATTATAACAGCTTCCTCAGCTTTTTAGCAATTCACAAAGTTACTCAAGTACCAGCTGAAATAGGTAAAAGTTGAAATCAGTAAACTCACGCGCTGAATTGTTTCGATGTCTGTGGTAGTGTCGCGTGGTGGGTTACTCCTGAGCATGCACTTCTGGACGGCTAGGTTCCGCTGTCTCGATATTCCAAAGACGCTCCTCTCCGTTTACGTTCTGCCGACGCATGGCCGGGATACGGGAGTGCCGTCCTCCACTCTTGCCTGGTCGTGGCTCTTGCCTGGACGCCGCCACCGCGATTTCCAGGTAACGTCTGGCAAAATCTTTTGTTTCACTATTTGTAGAGACACGTGTGGTAATTCAAGTGAAGTCAAATGGGCAATCGCTTGGGGTCTCATTTAGAATTTTCCTAAGCAAAAACAACCTACACAGCTTGAAGTGGGGCCAACGTTTCTTCCGTGAGCGGAGTGGAGAATGAACAGCAGGAAAAACGGCCTAAACTTAACGCACACGATGCAGGTACCCAGTTCAAGAACAACATGTGCCACGGAGTACTATTGCAAATGTAGACGTGCGCAACCGGGTGTTTTTGGTTCAGATCACAGAGAAGCGAGGTATAGCGGGCAATATCCGAGAACTGTGGTTGTATGCTGCGAGTTTATATGTAATAGAACTCGTGGTCGTTGAAATGGGGCTCATTTTATTTGCACTAACCTCATTGATACAAATGGTATAGCCATTTTTTTTGAAGCAGGTGAATAATCGAACATTTAATTACTTTTAAGTGCAAACACCTGTGTGTTGCCAATTGCCATTGTGTGCCCCACTAACGTGCAAACCAGCCTGATCAGCTTTGTTGTTTGGGAGTGAAACCACGGTAGTCTGCCCCGTGTAATGTTCTGTTGTGTACTTGGATTTACGTATTTACATGTTGGGTTCAACATCCCGACGGTGCCGATTCCTTAATTAACTTCGCTGTTTTTCCTTCTCGGTGCCCCTTTTGCGTGTGTTTTATTGCGTATAATCGCGAAAAAATTTCATTATGTTTTTTTCTAGAGGTTTACTCGCAGCACGCCTAGATGGTACTAACGTTGGGTCTACTCGGCGACATGTTTGATGGGGTTTAAGTTTAACAGGAATAGTTACCCGTTCAGCCAAAATTTACAGTTTTCTCTGGGTTCCTGAGGGTCAATCCACGCTACACCAGTTCATTTGCTACTTATCGGCTCCGCCGTCTTGACCTAGGAGCAGCAGAGCGTTCTTTCCCGCGGCCATGTTTTGGAGTTCTGTGCAGCAGTGGCTCCCGACTGGCAATCTTAGCTGGTCGTGACCGTCGTTGTCGCCAGATTTTGGTTTTTGAATAGCGTTCGGTGCAAAGGTGAGCTAGAGAGACGACGATCCCACACAGACCCCACGTGGGGAAGCATTGATCGTAGGGACATTGCGATGGAGCCCGCATTGGCTACAGATTCGTTGATTTGGTTCAGGGCACGCCGCCGTGAAATTTCCCGCCTACTGCCACGTGATACAAACCGAACGTGTGTTTTCGCAAATCTAACATGGGTACTGTACATCAAAGGATCATACATGGTGCGGGGTTTTGGGTCCCAGAAAAGACAAAATTACTTTCCTGGTTTGGCCTAGTGTGCACACTGCGTACGTTACTCAGAAGGAGTAGGTGTATATATCTCCAGTTTTCATTTCGCCAAGCCGCTTTACTCGGCCCCGTTGGTGCGGTGTCTTTGCACCACCGGCGCCTCTTTCACAAACAATTACTCCACACACACCTCCAGCTCTACCTCTTCGACGGGCAGCACTATCGGTTTACAATGCCGGTGTAACCTTTATGATATCGCTGTAGAGAATAGGCGTAAGTTAGAAGTGGCATTCCATAGATGGTGAGCCGCGGCCGGCATGCGTGTAGCAAATGCTGTCGACGTCGACAATTTCTGTGACAATTTCCATGGAAAGGCTGTGGTGTGTGAATATGCAGCGTTTTATATTCTATCTGGTCTAGCTTCAACACGTTGCCGCAATCCGGACGCGAAAAAGCAAAAACAGCAATTTATCTACCTTTCTTATTTCTCACTCGTAGCCAATGTGTTTTTAGAAGCCGATGAAACACCTCATTACTTAGAGATGTACTTGTAGCTGAATGATTTACCTCGGAACTATTTCTCTTTAAACATTGATGCCCCTTATTATATTGCTCCTTTTTGGTTGCAACATTGCTTGTGATTTGTTTTAGCTATGTTGCAGAATTTAATGTCAAATACCTCAAAAGGGCTTTAATGACCCTTCTAAATTTCCATGAGCCGAATGGAGGTAAGGCAGGCACATAAAACAGCGGCACTTAAAGACACGTTTTTTGAGAGTGATTATGGGGCCATTTCTATAAAAAGGTCAGTCATCATTTACCTCCGTTTGCATCGTTTCACCTAACTTGCATGCTCCACATGTACGCTTGGCACAATAAGGGTTTGTCCAAACGAATGATTTGACATGTGACAGCTGCGTTGTGTCAGTATGGAACGAAACTTTACAGCCAACACTTGATGCGTGACTCCTACGCAAAATATGTCGTTCCGAGAGTCAGTTGTATTTTCTCCAAGTGAAGGTGTTGTAGGCAGAAGTCGGCAGACTGTCCCTTGAGTCCGTTTACTCACTGAGAGTCAACTTTTGCTCAAACTCACGTGCGGATTTGAGTTTGAATGATAGTGAGGCTAGTTTGACATCGTGAGTTTGAACCGAAGTGATTCCGTGTGAGTTTGAGTGTGAGTGTGTTTGAGCACGACTGAGCCAGCCGTAGTTCAGTGTCCATTTTTACTTGTGAGCCCGAATGAATTCAGAGTGAATTTTGAGTTCTGCGCGCGAGAGACTTTAAAGTACATTTGAGCTTTGAACCCGAGTGAGGTTGGAGTCGATTTTGAGATACGAGCCCACGTGAGTTCTGAGGAATTTTCTGTTCTGAGCCCAAACTGTATTCTGAGCCCCGGTGACTTCTGAGGCTGAGTGAGTTCGGAATTTTTCCCTTGTGTGAGTTTGAGTTTGTGGATGTACATGAGCTGCTCATCAATATATCTGATTGAGCTTGAGTAAGCGGTGATACCCCAAGGAAATTTGATGGCGATTTGAGAGGTCCAAATGTGCCAAGGTAGGCTATAGAGTTATTGTACAGGTCATAATTTGTATACTGCAACAGGGAGATAGAATTTTTGTCAAGAAGTCCTTTTTACTTTTCGAACGCAATACGAATACGATTGCGCTGAGGGTAAAGCCCGGAAGATTAGGCATGTGCATTCGTGTGTCGTTTGTTCTCTGCACTCTTTCCCCTACCTTACTGTTGAGAAAGTTTTCGGGTTTGCTAAGAGGCAGCTATGGTGGATGGCTTTAAAGCTTGGCGCCCCAACTTATTATGGAAATTTGGGTTACCTGTGGGTGCGGAAGCATGCGGGATATGCATTATCGTTTGGAAAGGTGCCTGATCTTGAACAGTTTACGGTAGAATTTCATGGCGACCAGCACTAGCTCTCTATCATGTTTTATTGGCAGGAAGTTTGACTCATAATCGACTGGTGAGGTCATAAAAATTGCGTCCAACCCACGCTGCCAAAGTGGTTGGAAAGCAAAGCTGCAAGCGAGACCCCCAACAGTTGCCAATGCGATGTCACTTGAATTCACACATATGAATTTTTTAAGTACGTTTCAGAATTTCTAGAGAGCTCAATAAACGGTTATATTCCTTATTTATCAGAACCAGTTGCACCTTTCATATTTTTTAGTATCTGTTAACACACAAGCGAATCGGCATTCTCCAATTAAGAAAAATAAGTCCCATTCCTGGAAAACGTTCCGCAGAAGGTAGTATTCCTGCGCGGCCAGATGTCTGTACGTAATCTCTACATTTTGTTTTGCCGCCGTGCAAAACAATCCTTAACCTGTCTCTGCTGTACGACCACTTCATTACGTTGAGTCGAGGTTATCCAGAAGATGCTGTGGAAAAACGTAATCGAGCCGTGCGAAGGAAGCACGCAACGGACGCGAATATACGCCAAAACTGGCCCAAAACAACTGTCGCTAAAGCAGACAAAAATGCCAATGGGATTGGTCGCGCCGCCTTTTATTATGAGGGTCTGGGGCGCAGGGAGCGCCGTTTAATAGCGTCCTTTCGCTGCGCCATCTTCACTGTGCTTCGTGAGGGAGATACAATCAAGGTTAATCGGAAACAGCGGGAAAGCGCTCCTTTTTATCTTACTCCGGCGTCGTCTTGAAAGACGCCGCCCTTCCCTTCCCCCCCCCCCCCCTTCACAACCGCTAAATACAAACCAGCGTGTTTCCCCGTCTCAATGTGTGGGAGTAGCTTAGTCGCTAACATAACAGACTCTCTCAGCGCTTGTCGGAAGGCCGCCAGGTGGCCAAAGCGAGTGGACGCGTCTTCACATCGCTCTCGCTTCGAGATCGCCCATGCCCTCAACGAAGCGTTTTAGCCACCGAAAACGTGCGACAACATCACCAGCTAACCGTCCGCTATCACCGCATACCAACCAAGGTGAGCTGAGATCATCAAAACTTGCACAACAAGCGGTTTTAACTCTGCAACCTCGGAGCTGCAACCTAAGCCTAACGTTCCTCGCCCCCCCGTCGAAGACGCGGCCGCGACGCCTAGCTGCGTTCGTCGCAGCCGCTCGCTTCGGCAGCGGCGCCTGCCGGTTTTGCCAACCACGCGGGCGTTCGCTCGGCGCGACGCACATCGCCTGCACCCAGTACCCTCCGTGATACGCACCACGCCATGGAATACATAGTAGGACAACCAATAGAACCAGCAACCCTAGATGAACCTGGATGGGTTCGCATCCGCCGTCAAGCCAAAACACTGAACCTCCAAAACGCCGGCAGTCAGCTACTCTCAAGCAAAGAACCCATGCACAGCACCCGACCGGCGAGCACGCCCACAAGCGCAGACAACAGCCTAAAAAGAAACCACCTCCGCCTGCAGAACCTCTGCCAAAGACGACATCAAAATCGTGCTACGACCCCAAGGCGGCCTGACCTACAAACCGTACCTGCAGCATCCCTTGCAGACCTCGTCCAAAGGCAAGCAAATATCACTCCCAACAATGAGGATCAACTCCGACTCAACCAGAAATCTAACTTCATCGTGATCAGCCCCCCGTCAGAAGCGCGAGCCAAACAATACCTCAAACTAACGACCCTTCAATACCAAGGAGCAACATACCTCCTCTCCAACCACATCCCCCACCGTCCAACACTTGTGTTGGTGTCATATTCAATGCCCCAACAGAGGACGATGCAAGCACCATACTCAGAAGCCTAACTGACTACAACCCAGCGCTTCGCATACTGGATGCCAAAAGACTTCACAACTCCTCATTGGTGCAAATACTCTTCAACGGAACAACAATACCATACTGGGTACGCTACAGGGCAGCGATCGTACGCTGCTACCCTTTCAAGAGGAAATCCGAAGCCTGCTTCAACTGCTGGCGACCCGGCCACAGACAGGACGTCTGCCCGCACACGCCCCCTACGCCTCGATGCACCAAGTGCGGCTCCACCACACCGACAGAAAACCACCCGTGCAACCCCAACTGCATTCTCTGCGGAGACTCCCACCTCACCGGAGCATCGTGTTGTCCCCGCCGCTTCCAACCACGACGTCCCCCCAACCACCCATCGTCGCCCTAGTCTCCCAGGCTGAGCACCAACCCCAAGCAAGAGAAAACTCCATAAAGAAGCAAGACCCCAACCGTGAAGAGTTTACGTACAGAGATGCCCTTCAACATTCACTCGGCCGATCATCTCAAGGCAGAAACACGCAGGTGAGCCCCCAAGGCCTTCCCAACCCTTACTCAACACGCCTCCGACAACACAGCCCCAAACAACTCAAACCAACGCACACCAAGCACTTATCAAAGAAATACAGGCCCTACGAGCTGAAATTCTAAAGCTGCGGCAAGAAAACGCCCAGCTCAAAGAACAGAATCTCTTATTGAGACAACAACAACAACACTCATCCTCTGAAGAAGAGACAGCAACCAATAATCATCTCACGAACCCTCCGACACAAAATCCCCACCACTCAAACGAAGGGCAACGACAGAGAGTGCTAATTCTGCAGTGTCAATAGATGTTGCCCAAGAACTACGAACACAGCGACAAGAATATCTACAACTTCACGACTCAGTCAAAGCAGCACAAGCCGCCATGCAGGAATCTATAACGGCTCTACACAATGAACTACTTACATGCATGAAAGAACTTTTGCCAAAACGACTAGCAATGCCAACACCCGACCCATCTGCCAGTACCCCCTACCAATCGAAATGGAAGCAGATGCCGACCTATAAAACACACACTGCCTGGCAATGGAATTGTAGAGGCTATCGCGCCAAACGCCCCGCGCTCCAAACACACCTGTCAACCATTCAAAACCCCCCCACGGTTATAGCACTGCAAGAAACAGGTACTATTGTGAAACTAACAGGATACCAGACCTTTCAAACGCCCGAGTACCCCGAAATAGCAACACTCGTAGACTGCAATATAAGCGCAGAACATCGGGTCTTTTCAAATATTAATATTCCACATAACTTCGTCACACTATCCTCTTCAACCCGACCACACCAAATACACGTGCTAAATCTATACAGCTCCCCCAAAAAAACACCCAACACAACTTCAAACACGTTCTCATGGAAGCACTACGAGAAGCAGGCAGTCAACCCCTCCTGGTCATGGGGGATTTCAATGCCCTACACGTGGCATGGGGCTACACGCGAACAACAAAAAAGGCCGGCTCCTCTGGAAAACAATACAAGAACTACAGCTGACTCTACACAACGAACCGGACATACCCACGCGCATAGGCAACAGCGCACAAAGGGACACAACACCTGATCTCGTATTTTCCCATCGCCTACATGGCATAACCTGGACACCCACCCTAAACGCACTTGGCAGTGACCATTACATTCTTGAAACAACCTTCGCGTACAAATCTGCCCTAATAAAAAAACCGGAACAAAAACACATCACTGATTGGGACGGTTTTCGAACCTCGACCCTAAACGTTTCACCGCCATCCAACCAAACGGACGAAGAGCTAGAACGGTTTCTCAACCAAATAATGCAGGCAAAGAAAGAGAACGAAAAGCTTGTTGATCCCGAACTACCAGTTCCCTACGCCGATTCACGCATACAGCATTTGTGGGAGGCGTACCGCAGCATAGAACGCCGGTGGAGAACCCGCAAACACAGAAAGGCCCTAAAAAAAACGCCTTGCCCAATTACACAGGGAGATCATAGAACATGCCGCGCAACTAACCCGAGCACAGTGGCACCAAGTATGCGACGAAATGAGGGGAGGACTGTCCATGAAGCGCACCTGGGCCCTCCTGCGCCAACTCATGGACCCCGCAGCTTCTAAATCACGCACTACGCAGCGCATAACCCAACTACTGCATAAGCAGGCCACCACGGGACAACAACTCATGCAGACACTACGAAACATGTACATCCCCTCAGCAGCGAATACCTCCCCACCCGACCCAATATATCGAGGCCATCCAAACCCCACACTAGACACAGAAATCACAACTGCAGAGGTACATAGCGCAATTTTAAAGCTCCGATGCGGAACAGCTCCCGGCTACGACAAAATCACCAACAAGATACTAAGACACCTAGACGATCAAGCCCTTGACGCAATCACGACACTCTTCAACCACCACTGGATGGCAGGGACCCTTCCAACCGCATGGAAACATTCCAACATCTCGCTAATCCCTAAACCTTCAAAACCAATCGAACTAGAAAACCTCCGTCCAATTTCCCTTACGTCTTGCTTAGGAAAACTTCTCGAGCACATAATACATAACAGAATAACGAGATACCTCGAAGAACAAGACCTCCTCCCACCCAACCTCATAGGGTTTCGCGCAGGGCTATCAACTCAAGACGCACACATTCAAATTTACCACGACATCATTCAAGCTCCTTCCACAAAAAAGGCAATGCCGCGATCCTCACCTTAGACCTACACAAGGCTTTTGATCACATCTCCCACCATGAATACTACAAGCGATCACATCTCTCAACCTAGGGCAACGCACACACAAGTACGTGCTCACTTTTCTCACTGACAGGACTGCCACACTCAGATTAGGCCCCCTCATTTCTCCAACCTTCCCAATGCCAGCGAGAGGCACTCCTCAAGGCGCTGTCCTCTCACCCCTGCTTTTCAATCTGGCAATGATACCCACTGCACGCAGCCTGGAAAACATACCGGAACTCAGATCTACAATATACGCAGACGACATTACACTATGGGTACCCCGCGGTAGCGACGCACATATCGAGGAAGTCCTCCAACTGGGAACCACGGCAGTCGCACACACAACACAGCAAGCCGGTCTCACATGCTCGGTGCACAAATCCGAACTCTTAATCCTGCGCCCTCCGCGAACAAAATCCCCGCCAAACACAACATCCATATATCAATTAATAATCACCCCATTCCGCATGTAAGTAACTTACGCATCCTAGGCCTTACGATTCAAGCAAATAGAAGCACAACCCTCACACAACGCGCCCTTCGAAATCACACTCTACAGACCATCGTACTCATAAAACGAATAACAAACAGACACCATTGAATATCCGAAATGGAACGGCTCAGACTTGTGCAAAGCTTCATAATAAGCCGTTTCTGCTACCATCTACCATAGGCGAATCTACCGAAAGCCAACAAAAACGACTTGGACGCACTACTCCGCAAAGCCTACAGAGCCGCGCTGCTACTGCCCCCCCCACGCCCAGACTGCAAGACTACTCGCCCTGGGTGTCCATAACACCATTGACGAACTTGTCGAGGCCCACAGAACAGCTCAAGTAAACAGACTTTCTCAATCCCTCCCGGGACGAAGATCCTCCAGCGGATTAACCTCAACCCACCAGTACCCCTCGACCCACTTCAGGTCATCCCAAATGACCTACGTCAACTTATCAAGATCAGGCCAATTCCTCGAAACATGCACACAACCTTCCATTCGGCCAGATGACAAGCTAGAGCAAGACACCACAACACCCACTACCCACCCTCGGAGAACACGCTGTACGTGGACGCAGCACAGTATCCCTCCAAAGAAGCCTTCACTGCAGTAGTGCTTACCTCACTCACAGATGCACCAACCAACTGCATAACCATTTTCACTAACTCCCCAGTGACAGCGGAGGAATCGGCAGTCGCGCCCTCGCCCTCACACAAACCACCACCCCCATGCAAATTCTCACGGATTCCCAACAAGCACTTCGCAACTTTGCCAAAGGCACCATATCTAAACTAGCATTGCAAATCTTGCGGAAGAAGCCCCCCACCCAACCCGTGTCGCTGCTGTGGACCCCGGCCCACACTGGAATAGGTGGTAATGAGGCGGCCCACCATCAAGCCGGAGCACTGACCACCCGAGCAGGCCTCTCTTTTCCGCCTAACAACGGTGTCCCGACGGCTTTCGGTATGCACTTCTAACATATCGAGAAGTCGCCCAGCACTACCGACTCCTCCGCAGGCACTATCCCCCACCGCACCCGTCACTAAAGCACGCTGCCGCCAACATGTGGCGCATCCTACAAACTCACTGCTTCCCCCACAGAACCACGCTCACACACACGGACCCACACAAGTTTCCAACACCACACTGCCCTCATTGCCACCAACGTGATACCCACTTTCATTCGCTGTGTGAGTGTCCACACGACCCATTTCCCTCCTACCCCACGCCTCACCACTGGGAACAGGCCTTGGGGAGCTCGGACCTGGCGGTTCAGGAAACTCTAACCGCACAGGCCCTTGCGGTCGCCGAAGCCGTGTGGGCTTCGGCCATCCCTCCCCCCTAAATCCCAGTTGTAAAATAAAGTGGTTCTCTCTCTCTCTCTCTCTCTCAGCGCTTGTCTTCGGGCCCAGGTTCGAAGACGTTTCTTCACTTATGCTACTATAACAATTGGAGTTAAACTTTCGCTACATCTGCATTATTAAGGCAATGCCATGCGTCATAGGTTTTGCCATTTTGCATATTTTTAATTTTTTTTCCTTTTTTCTGTTTTTCAAAACTTTGTCTGACCGATTTCAGCGTTTACGTTATTATAACGATTACACTTGGAACTTTCCCGAAAGGTGGATTACTGCGGAAATGCAGGGCATTTCTCTGTTCTCAAGTTTCCGTTATTTTTCATTTCTTTTATTTTTTTTTTGTTTTTCGAAATTTTCGACCAATGATCTTATTTTACGGGGTTATATTTATTACAAGTGCAACTTTTGCGAAATCTGTTTTACTGTGCCAAACTCCATGCGTTGTACAGTAATCCCTCGTTATAACGAATCGCTTTACTCGAAATATCGTTTATTCGAAATTTTTTCTGGTCCCAACACAAACGCATGCATTTGAGTCCGCATTTCTCGAAGTACATAAAGTGCTTGACCCGCTTCGAGCGAAGTGGTGCGCGGAGGAATGGCCGAACGGCGGCGGCCAAGCGCTGAGTAAAGCTTCAAACATGGCAGTTCGACGCAAGCTGGTCTTTCCCCGGCTATTTGCTCGAGACGGTCGTTCTCGATTCGCGCATCCGACTTTACACAAACGGTCCGAATGCGTGCTAAAGTCATTGAATATTGTTCCTAGACTTTGGTCAATGACGTGGACGCGACGCTGTGCAAACACCCACACTCAAACCGTAGAATTAGCAGTGTCGTCGACAACGGGGCGCCGAAGCTCTTGTTTTGCAAACTTCACTGCTGCACACCTCAGAAAAAAAATTTCCCAGAGATCATGCAAGGCCACTAGTGCAAATCCGCTCAATTTTTATAATTTCGCTGTGCACCCAAAATAAACAGCCAGTCAATTTTTAGCGCACCAAACGCAACCTCAGGCGACGGAATTTGCGGCGCTTGCAGCGCGAAACTCGCGCAGCATTCCGTAACTTCGGCACGCTCCCCGGTAAATTGGCCACATCCACTGCCAGTTTTATGATCCAGACCACAGCCTCATGCAATGCTTCGTTAAATTGGAGCAGGGGATTCTCGCGCCCAGCCTGAATGTGACACAACTATATAGCTGCCTTTTTTGCGCCTGAATAAAGCTTTTGTTCATGATTACATTGTGTTTTGATTCCTTGCAGTTGTGGGGCAATTAAAGCTCAACTACTTAGGCTTTACCCGAGGGTTCGCTTATATCGAAATACCGCTTATAATAAAACTTTTCGCCGGCCCGCTGACTTCGTTATAGCCAGGCTTAACTGTTTGTTTTGGTATTTTCCTTAATTTTATTATTTTTATTTTCTTATTGTTTCAAATTTTTGACAGACTAATTATCTCTATTTACGTTAATATAACAATTACATTTGAAACATTCCCAAAATATGCGTCATTGTTGGAAGGCGTGTGTTACACGGTAAGCGAGCTTCTGTGAATATTTTGTATATTACTTTTTTTTTCACTCAACCAAATATAGTGAATTTCCGCTATCATTACGATTTATTTCGGAACTTTTGCTAAATAAGGGCGTTACAAACGCAGCGCGTTACAAGCTTTGCCATTTTCCGTATTTTTTTATATTTGTTATTTTTTAGTTTCCCAAACATTCCTTCGACGAGTTATATCCATATACGGTATTATAGCGATTGCAGGTCGGACTTCCGTGATATGTGCATTTTTGTGGAAATGCCGGGCGTTACAGGGTTCTGGCTGCGGTTGAACTAGGAAAAAAATGATAGCCATTAAATCCCTGGTTTAGTAGTTGCGCTACCTCCGAATAATTGCCCAATGCAAACTTTTCGTCCTCAGTCCCCATGAGCGGTAAAGCATTCGCCCACAGTGGCGGCCGTGCCAGGTAAACAGCAGAAGCGACTAAGAATGTGTGTGTTCAAAGTGGCCCCCTTTGCTACATGGACCTGGCAACGTTGAACGCCCCAATTCTTTCTCTCAAAAGCCGCTTAGCAGTGGTTTTAGAGGAGTTAGATAATTTAGGGGCTAAGCGGTCTACGAGAACTATAGGGTTTCTCTGTAAACTATCAGATTGCACACATGAAAATGGTGTCTGGCGCGGGGACACGATATGTCTGCAAATATTTCGCAGCCGGTATGAAGGGCGTGTTGAGAAATCCTACGTGTAGGTACCCCGGGATACAAACGAGTGGAAAACATTTCAGAAACTTAATATCAGAAGTCGGCATTCTCTTTTCCAATGAGGGAAGTCGGAAACTACGGTACAGGGTTTGCCACTGCTGCTTCCACGACCAAAAATAAACCCAAATAAACTGCAAGTTATGCTAGTTAAGCATGGTAAGGAACGCGATGTCAAGTTAGGTAGCGAAACCTTGAAAAACTATGCAACTGCGTCGTAATTGGCAAGTCATAGGCCTGATCACAACATTGAAAATAAATTGCAGAAAAACCTTGGGGTGCGTTTCTTTTTGTAGGAATCTGGATATCCTGAATAGTGAGCTCTTCCTGTCTCTTATAAGCGTGCATATAATGAATGAGTTCTCCCATAATAATGTAAGGGCTGAAACTTGAGGTCTCGCTAAACGAGAGAAATATAAAACTTTGATCGGCCCCGTTGGCTATGAAAGCAAGAGTGTTAGGGGCCCCCTTATGTATAAAGAAACACCAGCTTGGATTAGGAAACAGTGTCGCGTGGAAGACTTTTCAGCTCCAATTAGGGGACGAAACTGAGCAGGAATGGCTCCAAACAAGCGCAAGAGGTAAAACAGGTGTACAATCACAATCACATAAACAGCATGGCGGCAAATTTACCCGGAACAAAAAGGTGGTAGCCGAAGAACTCGATTGAGAGATAAGCTACGAAGGCTTGCGCGGAAAGTGTGGACACATCTACCACTTGGGAGACAAGGCTGGTGATCTTTCATAGAAGAATTTGTCCTGCAGCTTCCACAAGCAGAAATATTTTGATGATGACCATGAAGCTAGCTCGGAAGAGCCGAAGAAGCCTCCGTGGAGCAGACTGGCCAAAAGATTGTATGCCATTGAAAAACTAAAGAAAAACGGTGCGGGATAGTACTCCTAATTCCCAAAAGAATAGCCGGGAACGTGCTAGAATTCATCATTACGAAGGAGAGGCATTCGTTGCGGTTGAGATGAAAAAGCTCTAAGGGATAAACAAAGCAGAGCCTTTGCACCCAAATCCTGATGCGACGATGAGGTCGTAAATATTATGCACGAAGACTTGGATCAGCAATGAAGAAGAGAAAAACCGTTCACAATTCTGACAGGATACTGAAAGCATAAGTAGTTGTGCCGCATACGGGGGAAGGATTAGGGGGAAACTTTGAAATAAGCAGTAGCAACAGTTGCGGAAACAAACTGGGGCAAATAACAGAGCAAGAGAACCTGAGAAAATAGGCATTGAAAAGACTTATGGTACAACCGAAAAAAAAATTCGCTTCATCTTAATATGAAACGATGTCATTCGGAATGACGTGGAAGTGCTAAGCAATGTTTTAGGCTGCGGTCACAGAGTTATAAAGCGCAAAGTAGGGCTTAATCCGAAACGTTAAAGAGGTGCACTATTAAAAAGTACACACGTAGCTTGAAGTCATGCGAGGCCAGAACGCAGGAGTGCTAACTTAATCTTTAAAACATATTCGCTCTTTTTGCAGAGAAAAACAATTGTAATGTAGACATAATATATGGCAACTACCAACGGCCATGACAGAGCTTTGATCTGCGGCAGGAAAAGCATTGTGTATGAATAAAAGTGAAAAACGTACTAAGAAAAAGAAGTAACAATTTGTCAAATACGTAAAACACAAACGTAGGCGGTACAAATCGTTATACTCAGTTTGCATAGTTGTTGCATATAATTAGGAGGTGTAAAACGTATTGCAGTAGCGCTAACAACGTGGCCGCAGTCAAGCAAACACACTAAGGACTAACCCCAAAAGTTTCGCTCCCCGAAGCAACTAAAGCAAGCTGTTGGTGCAACTTTAATGTGCACACATAGAGACGAGCAGGGTAACGTTACGAAAATATTGGATGAGGCAATAAAAGTACCTCAAGGATTCTACACCGGGAAATGCGCCAGTGATGGTATAAAAGGAAATGGTACTGAAGTCGCAAGATTATTTTGAGATTGCCCACTAGTAATTGAAAGCAAGTCTAAATGGAGCCTAATGAAATGACAAGATGGAAACTCGGCTGGTCAGGAAACGTAATTATGAATATTTTATTCGGGGAAGACATATCATACTTAAACGCTTGCTTCACTACTTTTAAAATGCCTAATAACTTTAATTGTTCCCATTTGATGGAAACACGCCAACGTAATTATCATTCACAAGAATGGGGAAATCAAAAACTTTGTGGCGGAAAACTAACCCCAGCAGAATATTTTACAGGTATTCGCCCAGGTAGCACAATAGAGCTTATGGACGTCTATTAAAATTTTTTAGGAGGAAGCAAACGGCTTGTAAACATCTCAGACATTCGATGACGCATGCACGGCGTATTAGAGGTCTTACATCACGTCTAATGTCCAGCGGGTAATACCATTTCCAGACAACTTACTTACCCGCTTTAAAACGTCTTTGGAAATCAGCCTAATGTAGGACTTTGCAAGGGCTTGCCGAAATGTGACTCCTCAATCTAAATTTTACATGGTTCGAATACGTTTTGATAATTCCGGTTTAGAAAATGGCTTTTGAAATACGCTAAGAATACCTTTCTTGTGATATTTAGAACCCCATTTTCAGGGTATACAATACGCCTGCCTTAATCCGCTTCCCTACTACCCCCTCCCCCATTTTGGAGGTGATGCTAGGCGTTACTGCAGCTGGTTGAGGCTCACATTTGCAGTAGAAAAGCGTTTGTCTTGAGAAAACTTTTTCTTTGAGACCAAGCAATGGGAGGAAGCACTGAGCACAAAAATACCATTACCATTCAAAATACAATTCGGTGGGGAAGCATTCTGTGCACCTACCAGAGGCTTCATTATATAAACGCAGTGCATTGGTTATTTGAACAGAAGAATTCAGAGCAAATAAAACGGAACATAAAATATCAATGAAAAAACTTGTACCAGCTAAAAGTTTTTTATTTTTAAAGCAAGAATGGAGCGCAAACGAAATATTGAAAAGAAAACGAAAAAACATTTTGCAAGAAAGTTGTACCATCAGGTTCACAATTCTCTGCATTTTATTGAGGATATTTTAAGGCTACGATGCAGGACAAAAAACACTGCACAAAGAAGGCACATGCAACAAACTTGCACTATCACGTCCACAACCTTGTACATTTGCGAATGGTTGTATGAAAGCAAGAACTCAGCGCAAATAAAACACTACGAAAGCGATCAATACAAGGAAATTGTGCCACCTTGTCCAGAAATCTATACATTTGCTACTGAAGCCGAAACAATAAAATTGAAAGGCAAATTGTTCTGAAAAAGATGACAGCCACTTAAAAAAGTAAAACAATGAAACGGTTTATTGGGAGATCACATTGTAAAGAGTGTATAAAAAAATATCTGGGCAGAATGCCAACGCTCACATTGTGCCAGCAACGACGCTAAAAAGGCTCTTTAAAAAATAAAAAGTCAGGTGCACCATGACAACACTTTTTTCTTCAATAAAGCACTAGAATAAGCACTTTTGAAATTTTTTTCTGAGCAATCAATACTATAAATGCCACCACCCAGCACAACATAAAACGAACTTTTAATGGTCTCGTCAACACAAACCTAAAAATACCGAAACGTGCTCACATTGAAAAGGTAATCGAGTAACAGGAGAAGTCAAATACTAATTACAACCACTGCAGCTAAACAAATGAGCTTCATTCATGTGCACTCTCTGCCATTTTAGGTTTTCTCCGAATAATAGCACATGAAAAAAGACTGCTCACTTGCGTTAGAGCAAACATCGAGGTGGTCAGTTTTCTCTGCCCCAATAAATAACTTTACAGGGTCAACAAGGTTGGTACAAGCATTCACTTGCGTTGCCAAATAGCCATACGTCGTTCTTTTTGAAGGAACGTCGTGGTTTGTCAAAGTAAGTAATTCTCTTTTTCAGCCGTGCTGTGCACCAGTCGGCCGGCCAAACGCACTTGTTGTCCAACACCCATGAATAAGGTACAGCCTCCAGTTCATCAGTTCTCGGGCTGCAAACAGGGACATTGCAACAAGTGTTCTTGCAAAACGGAAGTTTTTAATTTTCGCACATTTAGAAAAACTGGCGATTACAAAAATTTCATCGGTAAGAAACCTGCAGTTGTGAAATTGAAGAGGACCAAAGTGCAGGCACGACTTATAAAAATCATGAAAGCTTTTAAGCAGCTGTAAATGGACAGAAGGACAACAAGAAAACATTCAACGCTAGCATGCACGGAAGACCTATTGTTTCTAGCTAATGTATATTTTAACATTGGTGTAAATATTCCAAATTGACAATCGCGCAATATTTTCGCACTACATTATTTTAATGTTGCCCAATGAGCCTAGTCGCGAACCAGGTATAAACATGACTAGCGCGCTTACCACGTCAATCATCACGCTGAGGCGGCATGTCGCAATGTCGACGTTAGGTACTCAGTTCTGAAACAAAGCAGGTAGTGCTTGAAATCTGTGCACGCAACTGCCCGCAATGCATGGATTAGAACTGTTGCAAAGACGTAAACAGGCGCAAGTAAAAGTGCTCTGCGCTTAAATAAGAGAAACACGAACGTTGCAGACGGTTTGCAGAGCTTTATGGGCATCAAACCACCGACGCGTGAGGCGCTGTGGCTCGCTGAAGACCGCGTGCGTTTACCCGCGAAGGCCACAACGCCCTATCAAGCAGGCAATGCACCATGGCGCGACAGAAATCTCTTATAAGGACTTATTCGAACGAAATTTGAAGCGCGACGCTCTGGCTGGCATACAATTAAATGGTGAGTGCCGGCTTACGTAGGATATCGCATAATTTAGAAGCCACGTTTCGCTTACATTGCCGTGAAAGCGCAGCTTAGCGCTACCCACCAAGGGTTCGAAGATGGAGCACAAGTTGAAGCGCAAAAAAAAAAACATTCAACACATGTGGCAATGCAAAAAATATATTCGAGGTGCATGCAGTTACCCAAATACTTCGTGGTTATAACTAACCACGGCATTACGCATACAAAACTATTCTAGTTGTCAAAAGTTGAATACTGAATTCATCAAGACAACTTTACGGGCTCTTGTGGCTGGATATAAAGTAAAGCTTTTCTTCGCAATCGCTCTCAAAAATAAATTCGAAAAATGTATGGTTCACAGCACGTTGGTCACATCGGGCACAACAGAATGGGGAGAATAGACACGGCACAAACTGCAAATAGTTATAAAATTGGTCCATGTTCTCTGGACGAGCTACGACAGCGAAACACAAAAAGGCTCCTTTTGAGACGATGATGATGATAATAAAGTTATCCCCTTTGTATCGGCTGGGCACAGGTTTGGCACCCTAGCCATCGCTTCAAACTATAAGTACACGAAGGAAAATTTTAGAGTGGAGGATAGGCATGGCATAGGGTAGGCACGGTCTGCACAAATGACGGGTTGCCCTAGGAGTCTGTGTCCCCATGTGCAGCACATTTGTCTCTGGGCCCTAGTTTCCGGGTCCGCCACCACCACTGCCGCAGTCTCTCCTTCGACGTCGCCACCAACGTGGTTATGGTGGCGCTGTCACAAATCTCGAGCCCCAGCGCTTCCAGTACAGTGGTCACAAAACAGCGACCACTGGCCTTTCGCGCCAAAACTGAATACTCTCTAACCAGCGCATGCCCAGACTATAGCCTTCATACGCGTGCGGACGCTCCCAACGGGGCGGGA
>JABSTR010000374.1:0-29042 GCA_013339765.2 Haemaphysalis longicornis
AACTCGCCACCCTGCTACCATTTAAGAGCTCTTGCTGTGGCCCGTGGGAGACAGAAAAAAATGCAGCTGATGAAGTTTGTGAGATAGAAATTCAACGAGGTGTCAAGACAAATTGCCTGAAATATATAGAGCCTGACACACTTTGAAAACCGCAAGTACGCGAAAAGCTTCAGCTCTAGGATTCGCACTTACCTAACTTTCATTGACTTACTTTCACACATCAGTGATTACAAAGTGCACTCGCATGCTGCCGTTAAAAAAAGGCTCCCGGCCCGGATGAGATCAGGTATGCTATGCTTAAGGATCGTTGTCCAACACGTTCTTCCACCCTGCTCGCTTTATTCAATACCTTGTGGATTCAGGGAGCTGTTCCGGTTTCGTGGAAGACAGTGCGCCCAATGCAATCCTCAAGACCGCCAGACACCACTGTCACTTGAGTGTTTCCGTCCAGTAAGTCTGACAAACTCCTTGCTCAATGTTCCGGACAAAATAATTACGGGAAGGTTTCAATGGTGGTGTTATGCGACACAAGTGTTCCCTGAATGCATGCCGCGATTTCGTAGGAAGCGTTCCTCAATGTATGCAGTACCTGAAATTGGGACATAGGTCGAGGACGAGAACAGTCCTGTAAGCATCACAACTGCGGTTTTTCGTAGTCGTATAGCGTGCGTTTGACACGGCCAGTCCCATTGATATCTGGCAGAGTATGTTGGAAATGGGCATACACGGACGAGTATTGCGATGGATACTAGAATTTGTTACCAACGAAGAGTTTATTTTGTCATGGTGAACTTACCATGCCGATTGCCTCCAGTCATGCAGCATTGCGTTTGCGCCTACGATGTCTGCATCTGGGCAACGGGTGCTAATGCTCTCTTCCTCAAATCCATCTTACAAGTAGGAAGAACTAGCGTGCAAAGCTTCCTAAAGAGGGCGGGATGATGTTATCATTATTCGAAAAACAGCTGTGTTGCCTTTCAAGAGAAAGCTTCTAAACCTTTTGGACCATTCCTCGGTGGTGAATCAATTAAAACTCTTAAAGAGCATAGCCTCCTGGCCATTACACTACATCGCCAACTTTCGTGGGTTCCACACATAAAGGTACTCGAAGAAATCATTGTTATAATTATAATGTTGGTCGTAGGTTTACAAGTACATCTTGGGGTAGATGTACATCCTCCCTACTAAAGGTTCAATCCGCCATAATTAAGTGAAGTATTGTGCATTCAGCGGCAATTCGGCGTGGGCTCTCCTACACCCCTGAGGAAAGACTTCAAAGATTGGCTGGATAATCATCTGTTTCTTCTTTTACCATAGACTGCGTGTTCCTAAACCTAGACCTACACCAACAATTCCTCTTGTAATTGCTGAAGCCCGTCAACCTCTCTTCCCAGTGATTCTAAACTGTAGAAACACGCCAGCAGTTTTCTCGAATATCAACCCAGCATAATCGCCGTCATCCCCAAGCCAGGTCTTCTAGAAAGAAAAGGTTCTCGTATATCCAGGACGCTTGAAGACAGTAAAGCCCTTCACCTACGTATGATGTCTGGCCATTTAACCCTTCGTATCCTCCGTGGCTTCTTTGAAGTCCTATTATTGAGTTGTCTGTGCAGAGGATCTTCCGAACAGAGGATATACGTACAGTCGCCGCGCAACAACTGGCTCCTTGTCAAATATACATGCACTGCATCAGCTTTACTCATTTATACACAGACTGGTCTTGCCGAGTAAACGATTCTACATGTGCGTTTGGATACCAACACAGAATTATGAGCACAAAAGTGGGCTGCACCACTATAATTCTTCAACTACGGCGGACCTTCGCGCTGTTCTGTGGCAATGCGGGTACATCTGCGCTATGGCAGTTCCTCAAAGCTGGTTGGTTCCCTCTGACTCCTAAGAAGGGCTAGCACCTATTCAACACACTAGGATCACTTTCGATGAATCATCGTACATGAAACTTTAAAAGCGTTCACTACAGCCTGTGAGATGCACCATGTTGCGTTTCACTGGATTCCTGGCCAGCGTAATACTTCCGGCAAGGCAGAGGCAGATGTGACACCTCGATAAGCACATAAATATCAACAACAGACAACTTGCCCCTGCACATTACAGACTTACGACATCTTCTAACGAGAGGTTCTGATAGCCTTTATCACACAGCGTGGTTTCCCTGACTGTGAGAAAGCAGCCTGCTCTTTGAGGTTGATCCTTTTATTGCGGTTCCAAATTCCAATACCTACATCCAGAGCTTAGAGACGCTTATACACCACCTGCCTGCGTATTGCACTTCTTACACAAAGCATTATCTCCGCAAATTGGTAAAGTTTAAAGCGCATGCTTTTTATGTGGTCATTTTGATGAAACCATTGTTCACATCATTTTCAGATGTCCCCACAATGAAGCTGCGAGGCTGCGTTATAAATGTGTCCTCGTGTCTTGAAAATAGGCAGTTTATCATTGCCAAAGTTCTCGGACCGTGGTCAACCCCGAGTCAGCAACGACATTTGTTTCTTTCCCTAAAACTGTTCCTAGAGCCTAGTCACGTTGTAGCATCTTACTACTTCTTTTGAAACAGGCATCTATCTTTTGCTCTTAATTCGCTCCTTGGGGTCTAGAAATGCATCTAGTCACCATTACTTTTTATTGTGTTTGCCATTGTGCAGTCTTTTTCCTTCCTCACTCGGTATCGTGTATTGTATCTTATCTTGTGTGTACTCTGAACTGTGAATCCATTCGGATCTGTTGGTTTTATACAAACACACTATGACCCGTTTCTCCCTCTTATCATTTCGACTTATATCCACTCACTGCTCTAAAAGACAAGTTCGTGTATACAGTGTCTTCTGGGTACGTCGCTGTAACATGTTTCCTCTCTAAGTTTATTATAACTCAATAAACTTTGCAAATACTTTATAAGTGGCGTTCACCTTGCAAACCCGGCAATGATTACGAGAGCGTTGCAATGTCTTCATAAAGCATTCATCGTACTTGAGGAGTAGCCAGCGCTCATAAATGGCATGAAACTCTCATTTTGTCATGTAATAAACAAAAAGAAAACCGCAGAATAGATACAATTGTGGAGAAGAAATACGGTACTTGAAATCGAAAATTTGAAATGTGCGTTTTCCCAGAACAAATAGGCGTGAAGTCCGGCAAAAAAGCTGTATGACGGTACAACATTCTTACCATGTCGCGAAGATTGCTCTCTTGCGTCACTTTCATTGGAAATGTCTCAGGGCGCAGGCTGTGCAATACACTGTATTCGCCAGATCGCCTTCAAAATACGACCAAACGTGCGTTTCGTTACAATTCAGTATTCTTTAGTTATTAGTCGTTATGTATAATTGATTTATCTGCTTTTGTTCAAAATTAGAAACAATAGTAAACTTGTGCGAATACAAGAAGCCGCAACAATCTGTATAATCGCAATGTCTTCAAGGTGAGTTTTTTTCCTGACAAAAATATTAGGAAAGCCACTGATGTCCAATAAAAACTGATGATATTCTATCAATTTATTTTGAGCACCCACGTAACCGAATGAAGCCTTTGATATCTACACATTTGAGTGGCAGCTGCTGTACCTACTCGATTGTTAAGGTACTCAGCCTTGAAAGGGGCACTGAATATAGCTGAAAAAGTTTGAATGGCTCCATGAGAGAACACAGCGGCATCGGCTTTCTCTGAAAACTGTACCTTCCACTGAAGGCTCATTCGCCGCAACGCATTTCAAGCCGGGTGCATCAGAGAAGAACACAACAAAGAAGAGCCCTTTCCCTGGCCGCACACGTTTCGGGACACCTCCCTCTCAGATGAAACGCAGAAAAGCCCACCCATTAGTTTCAGCGTGCTGGGAAGAGCGTGAATCACAAACAAAACAACACAAAGAGGCCTAAAGCATTCATAAACAACTTGAAGAGCGGAGTTCATATAGCTAATCTAACTTAACCAACGCATGGTCACTGCATTAACCACAGTACATTTTCAGAAGTCACACGTGCGAATATCGTATATTATGGATCAAAGATGAGCTTAACTTAGATAAACGCATTGCTGCAGGTAGTAACATTGCAATTCGAAAGCTTTTCTTCCTTAGAAGAGCTTTGAAACTATAAACCCTATCAGTATAAATTCTCGGATATGAATCGATAATTATACAAACTTCGGATTACGCCTTCACTATCGGATACTCTTTCCCTAAAACTAATGTCAACAGCTTAGAAAGATTCTAAAATAGGCCACCTGCTCTAATTATAACACTTTTGGATGCACTCCAATGACGCAACTTACCGCTCAAACAAATCTACCGACTCAAAATAAACAAATCGTTTAAATATACAATTTCTATATCAAGTAATAAAAAACAGTAAAAGACCGACCTTAGAAAACTCCTTGCATTTGGTCCAGATACGGTACTCGACAATGCTTGCGCTCAAAATAGCTCCCTACGTAGCCCCTAACAACAACTATAATATTCATTCTTTTCTCGTTGTTAAACGTTTGAAAAAAACTAACCAACACCGAAGTTTTGCAGCTATTCTAGCATCTAGCCGCAACTTGAATGTATAAAATGTGCCGACTTAGCATTGTAACACGCTCTGTAGTTTGAATTATTCCTGCACTGCGGAATGTAAGGGCTTCGTCGTGCTTTGAGTTGTTTTTAAAACACATTTGTGTATTTATATGCCTCTTTTCTTCATTTATTGCTTGGGTAAAATGTCCCAGTTTCTTGCATACCCATCTGAGGAAAACCTTCAAACGTATTACACTATTAAAAATAAATCAAGTACGCCTTGCACACTTTCCCCGTCTGGCCGCTTCTCTACTCGCCCGGCAGCCCAGCGGACCCCAACAACCCTGTGCGTCTGCTATCCACTGAGTGCCCTAGAGCAGCCAATTCGACGGTAAGACGTATTCAATTCGCCACGATGCTTTCCCACTTCGAACGATTCCTGATTGCTTATGTTTTTGCATTTTAGCTATCTGTGAACGCGTTTCTCTGTAGATTGTTTGCATCCTCAGTGCAAAAAATAACCTAGAGTAGCCGGTTCCGAGAATGGAATTTACCACAGACCGCGGATTTTAGAAGCTATCGTGTTTACCGATATCCACACGCCAATTAAAAGGGAAAATGTTTTTTTAGTTTCAGAAGGCGCTTCGGGAAGACTGTTGCATGTTGGCAGTAGTAAGTGAGGGTCACGGTCCCAGTTACTGAGGCGTTGTGCTGCTCAGTACATTACCCACTTCATTTCATGTCTGCTAAAGCGGAAGGCACGCAATGCGAAAGAATAAAAGAACCCTTCGCTGCACTTCTGCATGCTTGCCATTGTACAGGCTTTCAAGTTATTATACATATCAATACTTGTCGAAGCCTCACGTGCGTACGTAGCCGAAAGTTAGTGTTTAAGTCTTCCATTGTTCCCAGTTCGACATGAAAATGGAAGGGCGAATAAGACACGTTTTGCTTGTATCCAGCTGGCAGCGATTGTATTGTCTGCCCGTATATGTCACTCTTTTTACTGCAATGGTTTCAGAGACCTTTTGTTTGACTAGGCAGTTTTACTGTATTCGTCGTGTTTTCTTGCAGAACTCTACAGCGCAAGCACGTGCACATCTGGAGATACGGCTCCTAGTATCGCGCTAATTTACCAAGTTGCGGGGAGACATACGATAATGCTTTAATATCCCCTATCCCAGTATAATATATATAGATATATATATATATATATATATATATATATATATATATATATATATATAGAAAGAAATGCCGCAGTGTATATATATATTATACATAATATATATACATATACATATATATATACAGAAAGAAAGGCCGGCAGTCTACAACGCAAAAGTTTACACAAGAAACACGTAATATAGAAAATGCCAACAGACAAGGATGATAGACCTTGCAAGTGATAAAAACAAACAAAAGAGATAAAACCGTCCACAATCTTAAATGCGTACGACCCACACAACCAAATTACATCCCGCGCATGCGGCCTTGCAAAAAATTCAGCTCTTTTGCCGTCAGACCGATGGAAGGCTTACTGATACAGTTAACTGCCTCCTTTTGAATATAGAAAGCCTCAGAAATTTCGCGCTTTACTTTGTCGCGCCCGCTATCTAAGACACGTGTAGCGCCAAATGCTGGACCAATCAGGACACCGCTTACAATGGTCGGCCAAGTGGCCCCCCCCAGCAAGCGATGAAACTGCAGCCCGATGCTCCCTCAGACGGTCATTTATACATCGCCCCGTCTGCCCTACATAGCATTTGCCGCCGGGCAAGGGAATGCTGTAAACAACGCCAGTTCTGCAGGGTACAAACCTGGTGGCATGCTTTATTGTGCAGCCTTGCCTCTTATCTTCATTGACAGCTGGGCACATCCGCAACAGCTTCCCAGGGGCAGTAGCCAGTACATTTACACCGCATTTTTTGCCCACTTTTTTCAAGCGGTGTGTGAGCTGATGAACATATGGTACTGCTACCCTCCGCAACCTAGGCTGGCTGTCGGCGTCTCCTTTTGGAGAACTAGTACCCGCCTTAACCTTCTTGATGAGGCTTTCAGCCACAGAGGCAACCAGTTCCGGGGGAACCCAGAACATGTCAGGCGGGCCACCTGCGCGTCCATACTTTCAGCAACCCTGTGGCGGCATGACTTGTCCAGGGAGCCGCGCAGACAGTTCATCGCTATACCGCGCTTGACCACCTTTGAATGCGCCGAACCGTAATTTAAAATCTGCTTTTTAGATCGAGGTTGGTATGCCCAGCAAATGTGCTTATCACGCAACTGTAGGTTCACATCTAAAACTGTATACTGCCATTCACTGGCACCTCATGAGTGAACCTTAAGCCCTTTGAGCTTAAGGGCTTTAAGCCCTTTAAGCCCTTTGACCACTACGCTACCGGCGGGGCTACTTTAGCCTCCTCTTTCTGGGTATTATGTTCAGGTGTTTTTGTTTCCTGCGCTTGGGGGTGGTAGCCAGCGCCACTCGGACTACTCGTGGTGAAGGGGACCTTCTTCTTAACCCCCTGCTGTGACTCAAGCGTCTACGATATGTCGAGAGTGGTCGACCAGTGTTGAACCCTCTTAAGCTTCCTATGGCACCAAGACTGCCAGAACAGAGGCCCTCGCTATGCATGTAGCGAATCACAATAGGAAATGAGGGGCTCGTTGAAAATGAGACAGAAATAAGATTTGGCAGTCAGGAAGACCTCGGAAAGCAAAGGGGAGGATGTAGTAGTTCAAGCCAAATAATTTAGAAAATAAGAAAGTGGAGAAAAAATGCCCGCCAGGTGGGATCCGAACCCACGACCACCAGAATACCGGTCTGGTGCGATAACCACTACGCTACCGGCGGGGCTACTTTAGCCTCCACTTTCTGGGGTATTTACGTTCAGGTGTTTTCGTTTCCTGAGCTTGGGCTGGTAGCCAGCGCCACTCGGACCAACCGCCCAGAACCCTGGTTACAGTGAAGCTGTGGCGTGTGCCAGCATTCTTTCTGACGTAAGTTCAGCCGTAACAATAGAAACTAACACGAAGAAAAAGACGCAGGAATAAAGAGGTTTCTTATTATACCGAAGTTTCCGACTCAAAGCACAACTTGATGTAAGTGCCCCGAGAATTTTTTTTCTGTGGGAGAGTGAGGAGTACCAATAAATTTCTCGCTATCGTGGATTAATCGTTAAAACGCATAAACGTTACGGCACAGTGAAATATATTTGTGTGTAGGTAATCCTGCACAAATAAATAATTGGCAGCTACTCAGAGGAGTTCAGGCAGGTTTGTTTTTGTGTACAGTTAGCCTTATCATCTCAGGATTTGATGTCTATTCAAGGCCATATGCGACATATGGCTACCCAGCTGAAACATACTAGGTAAATAAAAATTCAAGTCAATTCTGACATCCCCTGCGAGGCCGTATCGGCCCACTCCTACGCAGGTTGGGTTGCCTCATTGGAGCCAACACAACCGCGCACTTTATTTTGGTTATTACAGTTAAATCCCGATCTAACAAAGTCCCCGGGAACCGCGAATTATTTTGTTAAGTCGAGAACTTCATAAACTCGGCAGTGTCAGTTTACATGCAGTTGATTGCATTAATTCATGTCGAAAGGGAGACGATTCCCAGCAGGTACCATGGCATCGTATTTGCGGCGGTCGCGGCGCTCACCTGTTGATAATTTACAAAGCATTGCAGTCCGCGGTTAAAAATGATAAAGCGGTAGGACTACGGGTGGAAACGAAGTTCATGCCTATCAGAAAGCTCTCTGGTTTTTGCTTCTGTTTGCTTCGTTAGCTTGGTCAGACAAATCATTCGAAGCCCTGAAACACATTCAACGTGTTCTCAGTTCCTCCCTGAGCCAAAGCAAAGCGCCTAAGCAACCCGATAGCTTCCATCACTTCGCGTGGAGTGGGCACAGGAGCTTTAGCAGTGTCTGGGTCTTCAGCCTACCGGAAACTAACTGCAGAATTTTTTCATCTTTCAAAAACTCCGTACAAACGAAACTAGGTGCCTCGTTTTTTTTTCTAACCTGGCACTTAACTTTCGTGGTGTTCTGACGAAATACATTCGAAAATTTTCTTTTGTTGGTGTCTGTGCTTCTGGAAATCCTTCATTAAATCGGGAATGTCAGTGAATCTTTCCGTTGGTTCGAGTTCATAAAACATTGAGCAGCATAGGCACCTGCCAGGGAATCACAATTTGGTTAGAGTGGTCAATTTGTAAAATCGAGTTTTGTTAACTGTCGTTTTAGGTGTACTACAATTGCGAGCAACACCTTTCTGGCCTCTTCAATTGCAAACTAGTTCAAATCAGCTCAATGCAGAACATTGCCGATTTCATATGCCGAAGCCTACTTTGGTCAGAAGATAGTTTTAATTCTGAGCAGTGGACATGGCAGCATACCAGCGAATACACCTATTGGCTTAAAGAGCTGTTCCAGGTAAATGACTGTGTTATTAGTGTGAACAAGTTGCAAGAAAATGTGCTAAAATCCACATTAACTACTTCAAATTCAGTATCCTTATGACAAAAGTGTTTGCTGTTGATATATCACGAGTGCCATTTATTGTGGCAGAGATTAGTCTTATGAATGAGCCTGTACTTCGAGACTTCAATTTTGCGGGCTGAGGTCTGAGCAAAATTGTGATAGGTCGCAATTTGCTGAACGTGGCTGTTTAATTTCTCCCAACGTATAGTTTGAAGAGGCATGTTGGCACTATTCTTAGTTGTATCCTTTCTATTAGAATAAGAACAAGGACAAACAAAGCCACGGTTGAAGAAAGCTTGTAGACTTCTTGCAGTGTAGCCGAGAAGACAAAAAGCGGTGTGCTTAGACATGCGCTGATCCCATGTCCAATGGCTCCAACGGTTAGCCATCCGCATTCGAAAGCTGTCCGTTGTACGTTTGGAATGAAACAATAATAAACCTATTTTAAGCATACAGCTATTGTTGGAGCTTCGGCTGGCTCGAAAGAATAGCAAGATTTCTGCATGCCGCTTCACCTTTCCAACTTTTCTAGTGCACCAAAATCTGGGAAAATCGTGATTATTCGCTTTTAGAAGCCAAGCCATAAAAATACAGCAATTCTGTCAAACATTTAATAAGAATATCTGATAACAATTTATCGTCACCGGAAATATGCAGCATTAAAAGGGCAATTTATTATGTACGCGGTTCACAGATAATGCAACAGTCGTGAATATTCTATTATATATCACCTGCCTTGCTCCTTAATGTCTTGATGTGAGCTGAGAACTGCCATTTCTACAGAGTGAAAATTTTAGCTCATTCTGAGACTGCCAAATAGGCACGGCTATTTGTCTCCTCTCAATATTTTTTGCCTCACCGTATCGACTAGTAAGGTGCAATACGACAGAATACAATTATTGATTAGAAAGATTAGGACCTAGGCTGCACGATCTCCGCTGCACATCAAGATGAGGTCTTCAACGATCTTTTAAAGGAGATAAAGAGTTAAATATAATTTACCACTGCCCTATAGACAACAATTCCCGAGGCCCTTCCCAATGGTCTTTTGACTTAGTGGCAATCAAGAATAGCGAACGGCCTTAGGGATGAGGACTCGAAAAGCAAACAAGTTATTCGTTGAGCTACAACAGAACAGGAGGCGATGGACACACTGCACTGCGTATGTTTCGAAGCGCCACCAGCTTGCTGCCGAGGACCAGTAATCTGTGACCGTCTTCACCTACACATCCTGCACTAATGGAGTGAAGCACAGCGTACACTCCGTTTTGTAAGAGTGTCCGGACCTCCAAACGCGCCGTCTAAAGTATCCTCCGCCGAGATTCAGCGAATGCATTATTAAACAACCCTGACGGGAGCCACCAATACCTACAAACGCGGCTTTTTCTGTGGGTACGCATTAAGCAGCTCTAAGACGGGACAATGTGGGGAGTGACAAACACGGGCGCCAACTATTGACTGTTTAATTTTAGAAAGCCTCCTGCAGTTTCTCTGTGTGCATTTGCGCGCTCCGCAGGCTTTCTCCGCCGGATGTAACCTATATAAACCGGCTTTTCCCCCAATATCCACGCAGAGCGATGTGTCCACCCTTTCTAACAATTAGGTTACGTTGTGTTATCTGCTTTGTTGCGCTATTTACGTTGATAAAATATGAATAAAATGCAACCAAACATTATTTTTTTCATTACCGGGTTCTCACCCGCTGAAGCTATACTTGAGGTTTCAGGTGTACCATAGGGGAGGACTCCGGATTAATTGTGAGTATAGCGGAAGAACGACGCAATTGAGACCTTGGCCATGCCATGGCTGCCCTTAGCGGGGGTGATCACTTTACTGACAGGGGTGCTTTCATGATGATTATGGTAATGACTGGCTCATACCCGTCGAGAGATTCATCACACTCTCGCGCTGACAACATTCGTTTAAGTTTAGAAGAAACCAGCTGAACATAGACACAAAGGACTAAATGTTAACAAAACTGACGGGGACAATGCTGGCATGGCATTGGCATTGTCGCTGTCACTTTTTGTTAACATTTAGTCCTTTGTTTCTATGTTCAGCTGGTTTCTTCTAAACTTAATATGCACGAACTAGCCCAGCAACAAACTCTCCTGCACAACATTCGTATTTGGCCATCAGAAAAAACGCTGTACGCACGCCGAGCAATCAAGCCACCATCCTAACAATTTGTTTTCCGGTCCATAATACCAATACTGGTACAGCTGTCGGCAAACGCTGTCGTTTCTTTGTGACTCCAGCGGTGCAGCCACCGTCTCGGAGCTTTCATTACAGCCAAATCGGCCGCCAAAGGTGCAGCAGCCGACAACCAAACTGGGCTCCAGTTTGGTTCTGGGCTCCACCCTGGGATCCCGATGTCTCCCGTCGCTCAGTCGAGTACGTATTTTGCTGAAGGTGTTGCCGTAAAATTCTCAACGGTTCGTTGTGCCTGCCGCTCTGAAGCAACGAATCGGTCGGTGGATTCTGATCGGTCTTGTGCCTGTCTCGTGCTTGCGTTTTAGCGGTTTCCGGTTCTGGCGAGCACATTTTCCTCGATGGGAATTCAAGCCCGAATATGGCTCGGCTGCTTTCGGACCAGGCCGCAGTGGCTGCTCGCTGTGACGAGAAAGGGTCATCAAGGGTAATTTAGACTTTACACGCTCAGTAACACGGAAGGACTCATATTAGGTGCACCCTCTTGGACAACTTCTACGAACGCAGCTAGCTGGCTTCCAGGAAGTTCCGGTAAGTATTCATCCTTCATGAAGTCGGGAACACAGATCTATTCGAACACATACGGTAGACATCTACCTTTTCTTTCACATCTTCGACCTCGCGTATTCGGTCATCTGCTCGGGTTGCTGTCGTTGAACCTTCCTTGACGGCGACAGGCGCTTTATCATGTTCACCACGCTTATCGTTTCTTCGTACGCTCGCTTCTACGTAACTTCGGAAAAGTGAAGCTTCGGCTGTTACGATGGCTTGTTCCTTGACGGACACTTCAGGGGCGCTAGAAGACGAAATGCTCACGGTATTGGTCTGTATCGTATTCTCCCGTTCTCGCAGGGGCAAAAAGAGCTTCCGCTCGTCGCACGTCGTGTTGGACTGAACCGGTTTTGCACTGCCGTCCTGGAGCAGTTCTGTGGACTAGCTCTTGGCCCTCCTGTTGTTAGTAGTAGAGATTTCCGGCGTCGCGATGTACGGAAAATGGCAGAGTGCGTTCTCGCTAGGTTTTCCTCGCGTGATGGGCTAGGTTTTTCCTCGCGTCGAAGCCTCTGGCCGCAGCGTGTCGGACAAGACCGTGTGGTCATGGGAATCACCTGGAAATGGTTCGCAAGCCTCTGCAGTTCAGGTGGTGCACCCTTAACCGTGCTAACCTGCAGCGTTGGTGGGACAACCTGCAAGGTTGATGTTTGTAAGTGGACGTGAGACGGGTCGCCTCGACGGGTTGCCGTGCGAACGCCGTTGGACATGATGGTCAAATGTCGAAAGAAACTTGGCTGGACGGACGTGCCGCTGGTGGCGACGGTCATGCCGGACGACCTTGTGACCTTCAAAGGTCACATGAGGGTGCGGCATATCTCTCCTCGGCACGCCAACGCGTCGAAGTAGTCCTGGTCCAGTTTGTCACGTTCAAGCAGTTCTAAGATTCTCCTTTCGATCTCGTACAGTTGTGGCATCTTCACCCTCAAGCAGATCAAGGGTCGCTTGCAAGTCATGCGGAGATGGAGACGGGGCTTCCAGAGCGCGTTCGCTGCCTTGAGCAGTCTTGCAGTAGCTACGCGAAAGATGCGTTGCTGCCGGCGCAGCTAATCTATTCGACACTTACTGTCGATCGTCACTGGACTGTCTGGGCCAGCCATGCCGACATCCGGCTGAGGGTGGAGCTTATCAGCGGAAACAGCAGTCAACGGAACGGGGTTCTGGGTACCTCAAGCCAGAGGTGACGTCGGTGGTCTCCTTCTTCGTGCGCGGTCACCCTCATGGTTTAACGGCACCAGAAAATAAAGCGGAAGAACGACGGAATTGAGACATGGGCCATGGCTGCACTTAGCGGGGGTGATCACTTTACTGACAGGGGTGCTTTCATGATGATTATGGTAATAACTGGCTCATACCTGTCGGGAGATTCAACAGTGACCACTAGGAGTCTTTTAGTGCGCCGAAGCCACCACACACGGGTGTTATTGTTTTTTTAGTCAGAATTAAACGGTTCCAGAGCGGCAAGGATACGGTCCGGGTCTTTCGTCTCTGCACAACAACACCTTAGCACCACCGCGAGCATTCGAATCTGACAAAAGCAGTCTCGTTACCTCGTCTGCGACTTCGCTACACGTTTTATAATTAAGAGCAAACATGACGTTTTTCCTGTAAGGTAAGAATTGCCGCACTACTCCCGATAAAAGACCGCGGGCACTAAAAATTTCGACCTCTTGAAAACCTTATTTTCCTAAAAATACTGCTACATACAAAACATAACACTTACATGCGCGTATCCAATGCGCGAACGACCGTCCAAATGCGGGGATTTCGAAACCAGAACTCAGAAGAGCGCGGCCATTTCGGCCAGGCTGAATAGACATTCAGGCCGTCCCAACCGGCGTCCGAGCCGCACGCGCCCATCCCGACAAAACAAGCGTGTGTGCAACGCTTCGCCCTCGCAGCAGCGTTCAGAGAGGCGCGCGCAGGGGGCCTAGACCAGTTATCCTGGCTGCCGTCGGGAAAAGAACCCGGCCAGCCACAATATCACTTCCGCTTCAAGGTTGCCTCCGCAATCCGCCGGTAGGTGACCGTCACCTGCGACCGAGCCATTTTCAACGCGTATGACTGACTAACAACGCCTTTTACGGGGCTACCACTCATGCATCAGTTGGTTTGTGGGTCGGTAGTGTACGTTCAAAGTAAATTTGGCTGAGGTGAAATTTCCCATGCCTCTGTAACGGGCAACAACTTCGCCCACCAACGGGCTCGCGAACTGGCCCACCGAGCCCCAGAGGTCACCGCAGCTCCGACGCCACTTCTCACCTATCAGGAAATTACTCAATTTTACCGGACCACCAGACAAAAATTCCCGTGCCCTCACCCATCCCTCAGCAAAACTCAGGAAATAACACTCCGACAATTACAAGCAGGCACGTACGTTCACCCGGTTCGAATGAATTTATTGTTTCCCACACAGTACACCGCGCTATGCAAGTTTTGTCCACAGCTAGGTACCCTCCAGCATATAATTGTGGAATGCGCTCACAACCCAGCCCTACCACCCCTCGCCACCTGTTCCTTTCCCGAGCTGTGGGAGACACTGTTGACCAGCTGTCAACCGGAGGACCAGACTCTCCTGGTGACACGGGCCAAGACGGCGAGGGCAACGCATGGATTCCCGGACTAGGGTTCCACTCTCACATTTGGGCTCAATAAAATGTTTTCTCTCTTTCTTCAGTGCAGTTGGCCTTTAACTCCGGATGTTACCTTGCGTGGATATAAACGTTAGTACCCCTCATTCCAAAGTAAGACAAGTACATTCCTAAGGGGTATACGGACGTTATTATTAAACAAAATATTATGCTATGTTCTGTTATGCAAACTGAGATCGCAATCATCCCGTTATCTTCGTTTATTCGGCTGATCACTGGGGTGAGCACGTTATCAAGTTCACCCTCGCTTTTCAGGTGAATCTTGCTTACCGCACCTATTATTGGAAACCGTGGTTCTCGTCGGGAGAACCATGGTTCGAGAAGCCCGACTAAAAGACACTAACCCTGACCAGTGGACGAAATGCTTTCCAGACGAAAAGCCTTTAAATGGTACTGAATACTGTCAACGAGGGGCAAAATCTGGCAAGTCTACAGCCTAATTTATTTCACCACGCGGCGTTTCCTCATTGTAGCCACCTGCACACTCCTTTTTTCAACTCAAACCGACAAGTGTTCATTGGTTCTCGGCCAGAAGCACTCACACGTGTGCACGTCCTCCGGAAAACAGGTTACAGTACAATGGGCCTGAAGGCCCCATTGTTAAGCATGTGCCTCGAGCCTTACCTTCAGATGTACCTGGTGATACTCCAAAAAGGCGGCTTCTCAGTTTAGAATACGCCGACAGAGTGGCAGGGTACAGTGGTCGCTCCTTGGCATACCTTATTATTTCTCTCGAAGTGTTGACCATCCGCAATGGCTTCATTTGAAGGGTTAAATACTGTCCGCATAGCACTGGCAGCCCACCGTACAGGTAGATATTTTCAAGCGTGATTAGCGGGACGGAGCAGTAATGGTCCTGAAAATATTGCAATTCCGCCCCCGAGCTGATGACCTTGAAGTTCGGTGAAGGCATGAGATATTACGCTGCATATTTCCCTTGGGACCAGAACGGTCACTGCAATGGGAAGGCGCGTTCCTCCGAGGAGCCGCCAAGTGAGCCAAAAATGCGACAAATGAATTACGGATGGGACGCCAAGGGGATCCCGCTATTTGATCCCCTCTGGATGCCTGCGTTTATGAAAGAGGTTACATTGGTGGCGCACCCAGCGTTCACAAGCAGGTGCGAGAGTGTACCGCTTCATGATTAGGTGTGCTAGACGTCGTGTAAAACAAGGCTGCGGTGTACTGGATTCATTTTTGCAAAGGGCACATTCCGGACAGCTTGAGCTAGCAGCTCCAAGAAAGCACACAAGGTGGGCTGCAACTGCTGCCTCACTGTGTCTGACCTAAATTGGTTGCTGGCTTTTATGCAGCTCTTTACGGTACAGGCACAGGCCATGACCAAATCCCAGGAACAAAGACGACGCATATGAAAAGTCAAGCGCTTACGGGAATAAAAGGTTGGGGAGATCATATGGCTTTGCAGACATTTTAAACTATTGTTGCACTTCCCCGTTCACCGATGGCCGGAGCGTAATTGTAATGTTCCGTCGTTAAGGAGAGTTTTGGCGTAGTCTCTTAACGTTGGGAATTGGCTTCAGTACCATCAAATAAAAGACAGTATGAACGGGAGCTGCGAAGATACGGTACTGGCAGGATGTGAGCTCCCTTATTGCGTACCTTTCGAAACAGCAGACGGGTCAAGGTAATGTGGGTACAGGGTGGTTTTGGACCCACGGTAAAGGGGTGACACTACCATGACGTCGTATTTTCTTGGGGACAACTGAGTCCCCTCGTAGCCACTATTTTCACCAACTTCAACACTGTCCAAGTGACCGAGAAAACCAAGAAGCTAGTCCCGCATTCCCTGTGTGGTGCGGAAGACTAACAAATACGAAAAGCGGATTTCTTTTGCGATAAACATCGTATGGAGCGCCAGCGTTTCACGGGCTCTTGTTGTAGCAGTGCCACCTAAATTGTTTTAACCAAACTCAACTGTTCTAAAACTTGATGCCGTAAAATTCAGAAATAGGACCATTTAAGCAATTGATATGAATGAATTTAACAAAACGTTTGAAGTGTACTGGCAAGCTGCGGCCGCCAGTGGCACTGCTTACAACTGGAGCTCCCCATTAGAAATATTGATAGCAAAATGAAACACCCTCCACGACGAGCCCGCAGTGCACCATACCGCGGCCTCATTAGTTAGGCGCACCAGACTGCTTCAAAAAGTGTGTGCGTTGGATCGAAGGGATGTTCAAAAATAATACTGAAACGTACAAAAGTTTACCAAAAAATGTTCAATCATTTATAATTCTTGCTCTTGATAACATTAAAAGCGTGAAAAAGATTTCCGTATATTTTTTGGGAAAAAAACTAAACACGGAAGAACCAGGCGGATGCTGCGGACTCCTAGACTAAAATATTTTTTGGATTTGGACACAGTGCAGCTCGTTTTACTACACACACTTTGGGTTGAGGCCGCCGACAACGAATGCATTGAAGACATGGGTAGAGTTGCAGGCATCGGCAAACAGCCTCTCAATGGCTCTTCCATCTCTCGGCCTTCCATCCCGATAGGGGCAACCAATCTGAACATGATGCAGATCGGGAGCGCCTTGCTAGTACCCCTGCAATGGCCGACCCCGCGGCGCCAGCCTTCCCCTACCCTGGCCTTCAACTTGATCACGCACCTCAGGCATGGAAGTGCGGTCTTTCATCTGCTACCCCATCCTCTGAATATCTCGTTTTGGCTTCTCCGATGCCTCGATCTGCGGCCCGATGCCGGACTTTGTTAGCAAAAAAAGGGCCAGCGCAGCCCTCCCACCCCACATCACTAGAAAATGGATTCACCCGAAGGCGCCTCCACCTCTGTATTGTCGTCACGGCCGGGGGACCCCATTCGCCATCCTTGATCACGGAATCTGGCGCTGCTCCGCGTATTCTCTGTACCGGCCTATCCTCACCAATGCTCTGCCTCCCGATGCCTCACAAGATGACCCTTCATTTGAAGATCTTAATTTTTGCATAGCGTTAGGGCTGTTCGGTGCAGGAAGTAGTCGGTCAAGATTATTCTAGACTGTCGTCTACTTCGGTCGCGAAAATAATAGCAAGGGTTAAGGCTTGGGCGAGTTGGTGCATGATTACAAAAGGGGAACAGCGCAAACTCAGACAAAACACATGAAGAAAATGACAAACAGGAGCGCTGACTTACAACTCAGCTCAAGCTGACTTACAACTCAAGTTTTAAGTCAGCGCTCGTGTTTGTCACATTCTTCTTCTTGTGTTTTGTATGAGGTTGCGCTGTTCCCCTTTTGTACTCTAATTGTAGATGATCTACACCTCAGCCTGGTCTCCGCTGTGGGAAGGGAACTCCTGTGGTAGTGAGTGAGTGCTTATTTATACAGAAAGTGGAAAAGAAGTGGACTGGGGATATTTTGAACTCATTTGAGGGTTCACCAGCATACAACCCAGTCGGGGGGAAGGGGAGAGGAAGAATGAAAGGGGATAGGAGAGACAAATGAGGACAAAAAAGAGAAAGAGAAAGAAAGAGTTAAGGAGTGCGTAAGGTTGGCCGGCAGGCATTGGGCTACAGCCGTTGTATGAGGTTGGTCTCCTCGAGGAAGGCCAGGACAAGTCGGAATACTTCCCGCCGGATGGAGTTGGGGCCCGTCGGGTAAAGCAGGTCCATCAGGGTGTGGCTGGGCAGCCCAAGAGACGCTGGAGTGCGGCCCGAAGCTCTGCTCGCGGGGCATTGTGCTGGCAGCAGGAGCAGGGCACGTTCTCCAGGGTGTCGGGCTCTGGGCAGTCAGCACATGTTGGCAATCACCGAGGGCCATGTCGGTACAAGCGGGCTGCAATGTTGCAGCAATCGAGCTGCATGCGGAGGAGTATAGAGCGTTCGTCCCTGCTGATGCAGGGAGGCACGACCTGTCGAGCTTGGCCGCCGATGACCCTGTGGTCCGGGTGCATCGTCTCCATTTCCCGCGCCACGATGGGTTCTGTGGCATCGTAGGGCCTCAGGCCGCGGTAGGCAGGGACCCCATCCTGGCGAGCCCCACCTCTGGCCAGGTCGTCAGCACCCTCATTTCCGGTGATTCCAGCATGAGATGGCAGCTAGTAGAGCCGCAGGTCACAACCGCGTGACTCCACCAGGTGAAGCTTCGCCGCCACCACACGATGCACGTAGCCGCTGGAGCTTAGTGGCTGGTCCGCCAACCGCAGTCGCAAGAGACCGGGCCGGGAGTCGGTGAAGGTGACGGCCCCTGAATCTGGGTTGCCCCTCTCCAGGAGCAGGTCCGCAGCAAGGTGCAGCCGAGCCAGCGCTGTATGGGTGGACGAGGCGGGGAAGGGCAGGCAGCACACAAGACTGGTGCCTTGCTCCATTGCCGTGCAGGCGCTTCCAGACCTGGTCCATCTCCAGCTCCTTCCACCGCAGTGGCTGCTGGTGTACCAGTGGCAGAGCACACAGGACGGCCGAGGACGCCATTTAATGGAACACTTGTCCGGCCACAGAGTGCGAGCAGCTATGGCCTCGTGCCAGCAGCCTCCGCACGCCCCGCTAGACTCCCACCAGGGGCTGCTGGAGTACCCTCACCGCTGCTATCCAGGTCAGCCTGCAGTCAATGAAGAGCACCAGGTATTTGACCCGGAGGCACCACGGGAGAGGCAAGCCGCTCAGGGTGTGGGGGGGGTTGTCCTGCGTTCCTGGTAGCAACGTGGGTGGTACATCATGGCCTTTTTCTTGGCCTCGGAAAACTGCAAGCCACGGCTTTTCAGGAAGTCTGCGACCGCCCCAGCACCTCCTGGAGGCACGGCTTCACCTTGGACAGCTGTCTTGCTGGCCCGTGCGTCCGATTACGAAGTCGTCCGCGTAGACCGCAGTTCCCACTGGATAACGCAGCCCAGTAGGAATGCAGTCTGGCAGGGGAGCGATCACCAAGTTTAACAGGAACGGGATCAGTACACTCACTTGAGGCACCCCAGAGCCATTGTCTCTCGGTCTACTCGTCGCCCGGCCGACCTTTACCTGAATGATCCGGCCAGCCAAAAAAGCTTGTACATAGCTTCTGAGGTGCACCACAACGCCCATGCCGTCCAAGCATTCCTGGATGGTGGTGTGAGGGACAGAGCCGAACGCTGAGCTGATTTCAAGAAAGGCAAGGTATGACACCTATTTGTCGTGGCGCGCCTCCTCCAGCATAGAGACGACATGCCTCAGTGATTCAGCAGGGCAGCGGTGCCACCTGAAGCCACTCCGCTCCTCCGGAACGACGCCACAATGGTCAGCTATCCACTGAAGGCGGGCAAGGAAGGTGCTTTCCTTGAGCTTGCCGGCCCCGACGTGAGAGACGCTGGTCGGTAGGAGGGTGGCCGCATGGGTGGCTTACCCACGTTCAGGGTGGGTGCTACCAGCCCCACCAGCCAGGATGGCGGAAGGACACCTACCCTCCACACCTGGTTGAAAAGGCGCAGGAGTGGCCTCCGCTGGGTGACGTCCAGTTTTCGCAGCGTCTGGTACGTCACCCTGTCGATGACGGGGGCGCCCCGGCACTTGGGGGAGCGGTCCAGAACCTGGAGTTCCCGTGGCGTGATGTCCGCTGTGCAAAGGGCCACGACCCGTTCTTCATGAGGGGGGTGCCGGCATTACGTTGGGGAGGGCTGCAGCGGCTACTGCAGGCCGGCCTTGGGCGAACTGAGCGGCGATCAGATCCACCAGGGCTCCTTCGGAGACGCCCTGGGATACGGCGGCCGTTAGCAGCGGTCTTCGGCTGGTGGTGGCGGATTGAAGATGGTCCTCATGGACGCATCATTTCTTTAACTGGGGTACCCCTCTCTCGCTCTTTTCCCCCTAGCCCTATATTGGCTACATTGCCTTCCCTTGATTATTAAAGGACTACTACAACAGCAATAACCCAGAAACGTGTCTCAGGGCAGGCTTCTTCACTAGCGAAGGAGGCTCCAACTTCCCCATCTTAGATTACGTTCTCCCGCTCCCTTAAAGGAGCACTGACACAAAATTTTCGTGTTGCCTTTTTTTTTGCTGCTATAGATGCCTACCAGCCCACTAATCATAAAACGGTACATTACACGGTTGATTGCAGCGAAAAAAAGTATTTACGGCGTCATTTATTGGTGTCAGTTTAGACAACGCCGCCTGTATTAACATTGCTGACGCGTCGCGCGCTTTTCAATGGGAAGGGTAGGGACGCTTAGTTCAGGCACTGATCCGCTATGTGGCGCGTGCCGGCGGACATCTCGCCTTATGTCACTGCTCGCGAGTCGCGAACGCTGCACCCACTTCTACGACGTGTGTCTTTCAGCTTGCCTCTTGGGCTTCAAGGGCCGTTTCGCTTACATCTTAGCCGCGACGGGGCGCTAGTTCTGTGGCGCACTGGGGATCTCGTTCAACCTGTCGCTCGCTTCCTACTTGCTGCATTTTTCCAAAGATACAGATGGAGGCGGATTGAAATAGTCTAAGAACATACTGATTGTCGGGTAGACATATAGCTAACAGAAAAACGATATTTTCGGATGGGGCAGGCATTATTTTACTGATATTTTTCTTCTGGAATATTTAAAGAAGAAAAAATTGCGTGCATGTTTTTTGTTCAGGCGCTTACTTCTACGATTACTTTCCAATAATATCACGTGCTTGTAAACTTCAGAAAATTATAGGAAACAAAAGGATAAGCAGCTCCGATCCCACCACGCTGTCCGGGCGCTTCTACAGTACAGTCCTCAATTTTAGAAGTGCGTACCACTGATCTCCACCAGAGTTGCTGGATGGCGCTTCGAGCTCTCCGGCCATGGAGGAATTTCTTTCCTCCATGTCTCCGGCGCACGGCCGCCGGAAGTTCGAGCGCTCGTCCCGGAAGTCGGGCCATTCCAGCATAGCGCATGCTACGCATGGGCTGGTTTCGCACGCATTCCGCCGAAAATGCCTGCTTGTTGCGCCGTAAACTGCACAAGCAGACCAGAGAAGTCGTCTGGGAAGACGTTCTACTTGGAAGTATTACATATTCTGAACGACGTGCGTGATACGCAGCGAAACGCAAATGTCATATCAGTGTCGTTTTTAAGCTGGGGCTCTTGTTACGCAGATTCCCTCGCTCTAAGCCGGATTTATACCTGCGTTGGGTGGCAAACTTATACCCTAGTTACACGGCGAAAGTAACCGCAGTTAAGTTTAACCGTGGTTACTAAACTTTAACCGCAGTTATCGCCAACTGCGGTTTTGGATGTTGCACGCGAAATTGCAAGTTTGGTAACCGCAGTCACTTGATTATGAGCGCAACAAAAACAAATTACCACACTTTTAACTTCACGATAAAAAAAAGAGAAGCAGTGTAGACACAAACGCAACGCACTCGTGCGTGGCGAGAAGAGGGGCTTCCCCAACAGCTCGCAACCGGCTTGGTTTGCTTAGGTCTGTTCGGTGTTGGGAACTTTCATCTTAGCATCGCGGTAGATATTTGACCACCGCTATCTCTACAACTGCGAATTACAATCCATAGCACAATTTTTCACCGCACTAACATCCATTTTCTCGAATGCGGAAGTTCTTTTCCGCGATCAGATTGATTTCGAAGAGCGGCGATGCGATAAGCTGTTGCTGCCGTGGTCTGGGACGGTTCGGGCCGCAAGCAGTGCCGTGCGGGCAGGCGCGCCGGCGTGTTTACAGGCACGGCCGACGCGCGCGCCGATCGTTTCCGTGTGCTGAAAACGCTTCAAGATTGCCTGCTATATCCATTTTTGGCGGACGACGCGCGGAATTTACAAATTTAGCACGGCGTTTGTCGTAGTTGATCGGGCGGATCGGGAAACGAGCCGCTGCTGACGGGCAGTCGCGCTGATTGCGAGAGCGATGCAAAGAACGTAAGCGCGTCTTGGGGACAGCTTTTGGGCGCCCGCTATTTGAGAACCTTTGTCTCTTCCGAACGCCAGGTGATTTTTTTTTTTTTCGCCTCCGCTGATGCGCCGCCACTTGCGTCCGAACTGAATTGTGCGATTTTGAGCACTGAGGCTGCAGAAAGTGCGGTTAGCGTGAACCGAACTGAGGTGCCAAGCTCAGTTTGCGCCAACCATGGTTAGCGACGTAACCGCAGTTTCGTCTGTCGTGTAACGCAGCAAACTGCGGTTTTGTCTAACCGCGGTTTGCTTAACCGTGGTTAACTGTGCCCGTGTAACTAGCTCTCCATCCCCAGGCAGCAGGCTCTGCAGTGACCACTTTACTGACAACTGTTTTGACAGAACGGGCGCATGAACTCGGCTACAGCCTGTCGCCGTGCCCACGTTGTATTCTTTCTAGCATAAATCCCTAGCATAAATTTCTAGCATAAATCCCGTTAGAGCTGCGTCGTCTCTCAAACCAAGACCCAAGTGACATTTTCGTTCTCCTTTGCAATTAAATTCTGCTTCATATTAACGTCGCATATTTCGGTATAGCATATGTGGCGATCTGAACGCAATGTGTATAGCCAAAATCCGCCAATCGGGACGCTTATCAGCGGTTGAAAAGCGTAGCAGACGCCCGACTTCCGGGACGAGCCGTTGAACTTCCGGTGGCCGTGCGCGCGCCCGGCCGCGACAGCGGCGAAGCGCCATCCAGCAACCAAGTGGAGATCAGTGGTGCGTACCGATGCGGAGTGCGAACAGGGGGGTCAAAACAATACCTAAATGCGGAGGGGATAGAGGGGGGATGCCCTACTCAGAAATTTTCAGGGCCTGTGATCCGAGTAGATAAGCGCGCATGCGCAAAGCCGGCATCAGCTTGTGGCAGCGCAAGGGATTTTGCTTCGTGACAAAGGAAGTTTTATCAGTGACAGACCAAGCCAGACAGGCATGGTGAAAAACAAGAAGGCGTAGGAGCGCCGCCTCGGGAACGCTAAACAAACTTTCCACTATTTTGCATAGTTTCCTTGAAGCGGCGCTGGCTGGCGGACACGAAAGCACGCTGGAAGGCTACGGAGCGGGGAAGGGTAGGAGAGAGCAACAGGAGAGTGGCTGTTTGGCCATTTTTCGCTCACGCGTTAGGCACTGTTTATACAGGCGGCGTTGGTTTAGATTGCGACAAAACAAACGCTGAGTGGCCGCCATGACAGGAGGGAGCCCATGACGCCACCATTCTTGTTGGTGGCGGCGGCCCCAAAAATGGCGCCAACCCACCGGGATTGGCCAGTAGAGTTATTTTTCCTTTGTGATTAATCATGCGGGGCACAATAATAGAGCAGAAGGACGACTTTGGTCTAAGTTCATGAGAGAGAGAAAAAGCACGAAAAACAACAGAGAGAATAGTAATAAAACTAGGTAGAAGTCGCACCGAATCTGGACTGGACGCGCGCCATCAAGCGCACGCGCGCGCCCAGACGGGCCGACATTTTCACCATCCCCACGCGCCCGGGCAGCATGAAGTCAGTCCGAAAACAATGACATGTGCACACGGCGCACAGCGCTCCCCTACCGCAGCCAACGCGTCGACTACGTCACGGGAGCTCTGAAGTCGGCAGTTTGGGGCAAGGAGCAGATAATGTCATGCTGCCCCCTCTGGGTTTTCTCGTGAGGGCAAAGATTGAAATGGATTTAAAATATGTTATACTGAATGGTTACTGTTGAAGCTTGCTGGGAGATATCTCCTGATAAAAACGAAGCATTGAACAGAGTTATCTCATCTCTGAAATCACGTTCACATCTCCTTTGGGTTACTAGAAGCTTCGGCTTTTCAGGAACTTGTAGTAGCCGTATCAACAGTAGTTAGGTTTCAAATGTTGTTCGGGCTTCTATTATTTCTTGTTCGCACTTACCTTAAAAATCTTGCATAAGAAAATGTACGACGCTTTCTGCGTAAATTGAATGTTCGGCATTATAAATGTCGGCCAGTCGCTAGTGCGAGAAGCCAACACTAAGTGTAGTCATGCAGACGCGGTACACAGCTTGAAGAAATCGTACACGGTTCTAGGATGCCGACTGAAGAAAGTGACTCATTGGACTTAAATGTTCGACCCACAATATGTGTAAACCTCTTGCGGCAAAGATCTTTTCAGAATTGCATGATAAAGGTGCGGGGAAGTGTGTTTGACAAACCCCGCGGCCTAGATACACCCCCCTAACGCCACCTAATGGTTTGCTTTGAACACTCCTATTTTCAAGAGTAACAGCTGACACGGCTTCTCTGTTCGGCCTCAGTGGCCTAGGCGTGTAGTTATGCACGCGAATGGCTTGGGTTTGAATTCCAGTGCTTGTGGGTTTTTTCGCACCGGCAATAACTTTGCAACTGCAGCATATATTCGTAAGCCAATTGTACGCATTCATTTCGAAAAAAAGAGTACTTTGGTATCCGTCGGGTTAACCTACCAGCACGTTATTAGTTTTGTATTCTTATAATTCAAGGCAAAAAAGTGCCGTTTGGGTGCGTCTAGGGGGCCAGGTGTTTGCAATTACGCAGAGAGGAAGGAACCACGAGACCTCCAAACATTAAAACCGTGTTTACTCAGAGATAGGGAAAATATTTGATATAAATTGGTGGATTTTAGATTTGAAAGCGCATCTCGAACATCTCCCTGGTGAACTCAAGGCGAAGCTCGAGCATACGTTAAGCTCCGGCTTCATAAGTTCCCAAGACAACGTTTCTGATACTTTTTAAAGACGACAGTCGTTCTTGGGCTACTTAAACATTGAACTTTTGGTCTGTCGGTATGTCTGTTTGTCTGTTCCTCTGTCTGTGACGTGGTACAGCCACCTCGCCAAAGTGAAACAAAACGTTGCACTATAGTTTTATATACCTACAGCCAAATCTAAGCGTCTAACTTCAGTGGCAATGTGCATACTTGTTCAAAGTTGTTGAACAAGAACAAGCAATACGCATATGTGAGGCAAAAAATCAATACATGAGTGATATTTGCAGTGTTCCTTTATAAAAAAATTATAGATGCTTGATCAAACAAAATTCCACATCCACTGCGAAAAAATCTCCCGGCGCCTACTGTCACCCTCCCCACTTCTAGCGGAATTTTAAGAGATCTAATGGCAACTGTTACGAAAGGTTTTACTACATAGATTCCACGATGCCCTTGGAACGCACGTGGAGAAGGGCAGCGTGGTTCTATAAACGTTGATGTAAGGCGCCTAGATTCACGCGCGCCTCCGCAGTGCGGCAGGGCTAGCATCGAGGCACCCGGTCTGAGCAGTGGAACGCAGTAAATTTAAATGAAACTAGAGCAAACCTTCGGCGTGTCTACCTTGGAAGGAAACTCGACGGGATAGGAACAACATGCGAGGTGATCGGAAAAGCGAAGGGAGGCGCTTACTGGCAGGGTCGCCAATCGACTATCGTCTTGCGTCGACATTTGCAACGAGAGAAGCTGATACCCGGCCAATTGATACTGCCTTCGATGATACTGCCTTCAATGAAACGACGTTCGATGAATTGTCACGTACCTGTTTTGGCCATTTCAGTATCCTGTAGCCTCTCAGTGTTTCTGTTGCTCATCAGTAGAGACCGGAGTTTGAGGCACAAAAAATCATGGTCTGAGGCGCCTTTAATAGGCGCTGAAAAGTGCCATTTAGGCAGATATAGGCACGAAATACTGTCATTCAGGTACATATTGCCTGAGTACATATGTACTTCATCACGATATCTTACGACAAAGTCTTTTTTTTTTGCATTAAGAACCAGTCTGGCTTGTTGGTTCATGTCAAACGTTTACCGTGCAGACACACGAAAGTTGAAGATGAACGTTACACCGCACCGCAAGCGCTGAATTGCAACAACACTTATTGCAAGAAAAAATGCTTCTTATACAGGAAGAATCAAAGATGACAACACGCGGTGTGAACCTGAGTCAGCTATGTAGGCCGCTGAGCTCGGAGAGGATAGTAAGTGGGAGGGGAATCAGATGCTTAGATTTTTTAGATCTCTAGAGATAAGGGGGGAATGAACGCCAAACCGGATGCGCACAGGAATAAAATACGAAGAAAATCATGGAAACGTCCTGTACATTTCTGCTGAAGGAAGACAATTGAATTAAGCAAGACTGCTCATGTAGGCTACGCCGTCGACAAGTGGGCACGCCACGCACACCCAAGACACGCATGATAAAATCAGAATACGATAAAATCACGATAAAACAAAATAACAAAAACCGGAAAACGACAAAAAAAATTTTTCGACAGCAGCTTGTGCGACACGCGCATTCAGATTCGTATGTCCAGACACGAAGGTTCCTTTTGTGATAAAGTCAGAGATGGCTTGCTCACGCATGCATCCCCTCTGAGGCGGGCCAAGGCCGAGGCGGGCCTTGCGCGTGTCACACAAGCTGCTGTCGAACAACTTTTTTTCGTCATTTTTCGGTTTTCGTTATTTTGTTTTATCGTTGTTTTATCGTGTTCCGTTTATAACAAGTGGAAAGTCAGCTGCCACTCACGTGCACACCGCCCGCCGAGGATATACCAGAGCAAGCGCCTGGGTTACCTGATCATACCGCAAAAGGTTCCGACCACCATGCCCAGGAGCCTTGCGTGTACCCCGCGCTCTCGATGTGTACTACACTACGATTTTTTTGTGGAGAATGCATATTCCTCCCCGTGCACTTCTGTTTCTTGCGTAGTTAAAAGGCGAAAGCCTACCATTTATGGTTCTGGGCTGCTCTAGTTTAGCCAGGGGTCGCGGGTTGAATACCGCTGCGGAGGTGGTGACAGTTTTTCTGATTGAGGCGAAAAGCAAAGCGGGTCTTGTGTCGAGATTTCAAAGCAGGGTTAAAGATGCCCTGGTGGCCGAAATACCGGGAAGAGCCATCAACTTTTGCCTGGCAATTATCAAGATTTATCGTGGTTATCATGTTTGTGAGTAGTTCGCGCAGACTAGCCACACTTCATGCTGCAGTTTCACTTAGCGCTGTCCTCCGCGTGTGCACCCGTGCTTTCGCTCGTATTCCTTAGAAAACAGCGCTGTACTAAGAAGCTAATCTAGCATGATTTGTTGTGGTTCGTGTCAGGCCTTTAGTTATGTATACATTTTCGCGCGGAAAGCACAAGTAGAGCAACGAACTGAATATGGTCTCTGTATGGTCTCTGCTTTCAGCATCCTGTTCTCACTTAGCGGAAAGCAATAAACACTCCTGGGTTCGGCGCCGTCCCACCTGGGTTTCTTCTTTTTGCGAAGTGTATGTCTTAGCACCTATGCTAGGCTGGCTGGTTATTTTCTATGCCGAAGCATTTACCGTGATGTTTAGGCAACACGCTTTTTCGATGCCTCATCTCTCAACTAGCTTGCTCACATAAATGTAAAATAAATTTTGTAAAGGGTATCGAAAGTGTCGTCCGACACGCGCGGAGATTTGTCTCGCCAAACCCATGGCTGTACACTCGCATGTATTCCCTTGGGGAATCGGCGAACAAGGAAATACACGACCTCTCTAAGGACATGGTACACCCATACGCAAATATTCCGTTGTGGTACAAGCAGTGTGCAAGTAAGCTCACTGCAGCAAAGCAATAAGTTACTGACTGTTCAAACATTAAATGAAGTCTTCCTAACCTTTAACGAGAAAAATGCTGACTTGCACCTATAAACATTCGAAATATATTCCAGGGTTGCCACGGAGGGAGTGTCTGTCACTTTATCAGGTCTGACACCTAGCTTGGGTCTTCAAGATGACCTCTAAAACAGAATACAATCCTAATTTGCTGAAGAAAGCGCCTCCTTGAAATATTAAGATGCCCATTTTGAGGCAACCTCGAACGAATTATTATAAATAATCAGGAGAAAGATGTAACGTGATTCCCCACCTAGTTTGCCCGCCTTTCTGTGGTCACAGCAACGTGCTAGACTAAACGATTGTAATAATTGGTGCACTGTTAAAAATATTGACTACTTAAAACCAACCAGAAACAAAATACAGTATCAACAGACACGGCGCTGGGTCTGTTCCAGGCACTCTAGGGTGTTTGGTAGCTTTGAGCTTTTTATTTTATTTTTTTACAAAAGCCTGAAACTGCTAGTGCGATTGGAGGCAAGGTGACCAAACCCGCATACACGAAGCAGATTGTGCGACTGTATTGGTACGATAGGAGACTACAGCGCAGCTTGCACACGGACACAAGGGAGGAAGAACTAGACACACACGAGCGTGTGGGACCAGCAGTTTATTGAAAGAAATACGCTCACATATTCGAACACCGCCCATTCGAAAATTGTAAAAAGAGGGATAATCAGTACGTGCTTCAAAAATGCCATGGAAAAATCCTTCCCGCACCTTACCGCCACAGGCTTTTACGGCCAGGTGGAACGCCTGCAGAGCGCTGGCTACCCTGCTTCTGTGCTCGCCTCCGTTGCGGAGGGCGTACTTGGAAGACTGCGCGCGAAGGCTCAGCCTTGCGCAGAGTCCACGACGAGCAGGCAAAAGGTAGCAGTAATCACTTTGCATGCAGTGACTATCCCACAACTTGAAAAAAGTGGCCGAACGCTCAGACGTGAGAGTCGTGTTTCTGCCTCAAAAACTGCTTTTGAAGTATTCAAGATTGAAGGGCGACCCACAGGCGGTCGCTTCGCGGAAAAAGCTGCGGCACGAAGCACAGGACGGCCTATGTTGAATGCGTAGAAGGGGTTGTCTATAAAATTCCACTTCGTAGCAAAAAAGTTTACGTTGGGCAGACCGGGAGATGTTTAAATGACAGGTTAAGGGAACCCGGACA
>JABSTR010000375.1:0-26247 GCA_013339765.2 Haemaphysalis longicornis
CATGACTATGCTGATTATAACCAGGAAGCAGTTTTGTATTTGTCCCACGTGAGTCCCCTTCTTAAGATCGTAAATTTAATACCTTACACGCCCTACAACGGGGTCACTTCGATATTAAACCCTATTTATGAATGGCCATTACTATCTTATGACTAAAACCAGGAAGCACTTTTGTATTTGTCCCACGAGATTCCCCTAATAGAGACCATAAATTTGATACCCTAAACCAACCTAGTGGCATCAACTTGAATGCTAAACCAAACAATGACTAACCATGGCTATCTCAATATCAAGCCATACAGCTTTTTTGTACCGTGTGATTTCCCGCACCGTAACCTTAAATATTAATCGCCGCACACCCTATATCATCATATTGGATTTTAACCCGAGGTATAAACCATTATGACTATTTTATGATAATATTCAGGAACCATTTGTGCATTTGTGCGCCGTGATTCCTCTTATTCAGACATTTAATTTCCTAGGCCACATGCCCTAGCGCTCTAAACTTGATTTTTTACCGAATCTTTGAGGAGCCATGACTAGTTCATAATATAACTATAACGCATATTTGTCCCACGTGATTCTCGTAATCAAGACCTTGAATATGATTCCCCACATGCCCTCGTGGCATCACTTTATATTTTACCCCAATATATGACCTATAATGACTCTGATGAATACACCCACGAATCATTATTTTTTTAACTTTACCTAGAGTGATTCTGTTAATCCGGACCTTTAACAAAGTACCATAACATCCAGAACATTGTAGATCACAGAAGATTATTCTGTGCTAGCTGTGTTAGGGGGAAACACTCTACTTATCTGAATGAGATAGCCCGTGCGGCATAAAAATAAAGAATGGAACACGCGCTTCGCATGGGACACAGATAACAGAGCCGGGCGCGGCCGGGCATTAAAAACGCACAATAAATAAACAAACCCGTACATGGTTCGCAGCATTACGCCTCCTCTAAGAGTGCATCACCGATGCTAAAATAACACTACAGTACGAACAAACAGCAACAAACAAAACAACAACAAAAAGAGTTCTTCATCTTGCGAAGTACGGTTAGAGGCGAACCACGTGAACGACTTCGGGTCGCGTGCGTCGTCGTGATATGCCGGAATCACCACTGGGGATCACTTCGTGGGGTAATTGGCCAACACGTCGTAGAATCTGGTAGGGTCCAAAATACTGTCGCAGGAGCTTCTCACTGATTCCGCGTCGTCGAATGGGAGTCCAAACCCACACACGATCCCCTGGTTGGTACTCGGCGTCTGGGCGTCGGAGGTTGTAGCGGCCGGCATCCACCAGCTGCTGGTCCGTTATACGAACTCGAGTGAGCTGTCGGGCCCCCTCCACACGTTGAAGGTATCCTTAAACGTCGGAGTTGAGGTCGTCGTCTTCTACATGCGGAAGCATGGCGTCGAGCATCGTAGTCGGCCGTCTTCCGTAGACGCGCTCAAATGGTGTCATCTGCGTAGTTTCTTGCGTCGCTGTATTTTACGCAAACGTAACATACGGGAGGACTTCGTCCCAAGCCTTATATTTAACGTCGACGTACATGGACAGCATATGGGCAATCGTCTTGTTCAGACGTTCCGTTTGTCCGTTCGTTTGGGGGTGGTACGCCGTCGTTCTCCGGTGATCCGTGTTGCTGTAGCCTAAGATTTCTTGCATCAGCTCCGCGGTAAAGGCCATTCTGCGGTCCGTCATTAGGACTTCAGGGGCTCCATGTCGCAGCACAACCTGGTTTATAAAGAACTTGGCGACTTCTTGCGCTGTCCCTCTCGGAAGAGCGGCGGTCTCTGCGTAGCGTGTCATGTAGCCTGTCGCTACGACAGACGTTCTCTGATCGTGACGTAGGGAACGGGCCTAAAACGTCCATTCTAATCTGTTGAAAGGGTTTCGGCGGGACGGCGATCGGTTGCAGAAGTTCGGCTGGTCTTATAGGCGGCGTTTTTCGTCGCTGGCAGTCACGGTAACTCCGAACGTAGTTGGTGACGTGAGATGTAAGGCAGGGCAAGAAGTACTTCGCCTTCATTGTTGCAGTAGTGTGAGCTGTGCCGAGATGTCCGGAAGACGGGTCGTCATGGGACGCTTCCAAAATTTCGTCCCGAAGGTCTGCGGAGATGACAACTAGATAATTCGTTCTCGTTCCGGGGCTGAAATTCTTCTTCATGAGGACGGAGTTTTTGAGGCTGAATGCTGGTAAGTTCCGCTTGAACGCTCTTGGCACGGCGACGTTTCGTCCTTCGAGGTAGTCGATCATTACGTGCAAGTCGGGGTAGGCCCGCTGCTGGGCGGCAAGGTCGCTCTCCGTAACAACTTCCAAGAACGCGCTGTCTTCATCGGAGTACTGTGGTGGTGGGCCGACAGGGGCGCGGGACAAGCAGTCGGCGTCGGGGTGTTTCCTGCCGGATTTGTAGACGACTGTAACGTCGAAATCTTGCAGGCGCAAACTCCACCGCCCAAGACGGCCAGAGGGGTCCTTTAAATTGTCGAGCCAACACAGCGCATGTTGGTCTTTCACAACCTTGAATGGTCTACTATACACGTATGGGCGAAATTTTGAAATAGCCCATATGATTGTCAGGCACTCTTTTTTTGTTTTTATGCTCCTTTGACAGACCACGGCTTGCATAGGCGATTACCTTTTCGCACCCGCTTTGCCTTTGGACAAGGACGGCCCCCAAACCTATATCTCTAGCGTCCGTGTGCATTTCTGTTTCGGCGTTTTCATCGAAATGAGCCAGCACGGGCTCGTTTTGCAGGCGTTGTTTTAGCTCGCAAAATGCTTTTTCTTGTTCGTTTTCCCCGGAGAAATGGGTGCTATCATTTTTCAGGCGCTTGAGTGGCTCTGCGAAGCGTGCGAAGCTTGCGACAAAGCGCGGCTAGTATGCGCACAATGACGAGAAATCTTCGCACGCTCTTTTTGTCTTTCGGTCTTGGGAAGTTCGCTATGGCTGATGTTTTTGCCGGGTCAGGCAGGACTCCCGCGGCGTTGACGCCGTGTCCCAAAAACTTGAGTTCCTAATAAGAGAAGCGGCACTTTTCGGGCTTCAGCGTTAACCCCGACGTACGGATGGCCTCGAGTACAGATTCGCATCTTGGAAGGTGTTCGTCGAAAGTCCGGGCGAATACCACAACGTCGTCGAGGTATACGAGGCAGGTGTGCCACTTCAGGCCAGCTAGCACAGTGTTCACGACTCTTTGAAACGTTGCTGGCGCCATGCACAGCCCAAACGGCATCACCTTGAACTCGTATAGGCCGTCCGGGGTTATAAATGCGGTCTTCTCGGGGTCTCTCTCGTCGACCTCATTGCCTTTAGCTGGTCTTCAGATCCTTCGATAAGAAGCACTTCGCATGGCAGAGGTGGTCGAGGGCATCGTCGATTTGTGGAAGGGAGTATACGTCCTTTTTGGTGACTGTTCAGTCGCCGTTAGTCCTTAATGCGCTGCCTTTAATGCGCTGCCTTTTTTCTTCACCAGTACACCGGCGCAGCCCAGGGGCTTTTTGATGGCTGTGTAATGTCGTCGCTGAGCATGTCGTCGACTTGAGTCCGGATGGCTTCCCGCTCGTGGGAAGAGACGCGGTACGGTGACTGTCGGGTAGGTCGGTCTCCATCTTCGGTTATTATTCGGTGCTTCGCTAGAGGTGTCTGACGGAGTTTTGAGTTCGACGAAAAATACTCCCTGTAGCGACGCAGCAAAGCGAATAATTTGTTTCGTTCTGCTTGCGGTAACTTCGGATTCATGTCGAAGGGATTCGGAAGCTTCAAGGTATCTTCGGGTGCGCATTCAAATTCGGCAACCGCGATCACGTCACTTGCTTGTTGCGTTTCTTTGAGGAACGCAATTGAAGCGCCCTTGTTTAAAAGCTGGTACTCCTCAGTGAAATTGGTGACCAAAACGTGGGATGTCCGCTGCTTAAACCGCGCAATGCCTCTTGCGACAGACACACCAAAGTCGAGAGACATCCTTTGGTCACTCTCCACGATAGCGTCAACGTCAGTTGCAGCACCTTCACAGTAGACGGTGATCATCAATCTTGCGCGGGGTGGCATGGTGACATGATCATCGGCGATCCTTACAGCTGCACGATGTTCGGGGTTCGGTTACGGTGTCATGGTGTGATCGGAGGAAAAAGTAATCGACTTGGTCTGCAGATCAAATATTGCGCCGTTGTCAGTCAAAAAGTCCATTTCGAGAATTAGGTAGCGGGAGAAGTTTGGCAAGATGACGAACGCGGCAGGGTACGTCGTGCCGTTTATGGTGACGCGGGATGCGCACGTTCCACTTGGCGTCACAAGGTGTCCTCCCGCTGTGCATATGTGCGGACCGTCCCATCTGGTCATACCTTTTTTACGCTTAGACGCAATGAGTCCGCTCATTATTGAGTAGTCGGCTCCCGTGGCTACGAGGGCGACTACGTCCAAGCCGTCGATGGACACCTTGACGTCGGATGCCGCCTTCCTCGAGTTCCGGGTTCGTCGGGGCATCGCATATCAGCTTGTGTGTGTTGACGTTCGGGCACTGCGCGTCGTCGTTGCCTCGTCTTCTCACCGGACGTCTCGGTCAGGTCGGGTACGCGTCGCGCCGTGTAGCTGTCGTCATGTTCAGGAGTCTCGCCAGGGTTAGGTCGGGTTGTCGGGATGTTGGCATGTCGTGAATTACTGTCTTACTTGAGTCGTTGCGTCGTTGGAGGGTTTTCATTTTTCCGCGATCGTGCAACTTTACCTCCAGACGTTGCTGCTTTTATTTTCCCCCGCGTGGGCTGGTGGACCTTCCACGTGCGAAATCAGCACTGCTACGGTGGTTGGGCGACTGGCATGGGTAGCGCGACGGCGATCGGTTGAACGGGCTGGGCCTTGGTCAGTGATGGACAGGTATTCGACGATCTCAGTAGGGCGCTGGCCGGGTCGGGGGCATGGGGCGTCGACGGAGAAACCACGCAGTTCGAGTCTCCTGTACAGGTAGGTTCGATCGGCCTCTCCGCAGTGGTATCACAGCGGACGATTATCGGCGGTTCGCCATACGTCAGTCTTCCTCGGCGCCTGGTTTTGGCGTGCAGGGGGTCGGGCGGTCGACAGTGGACAGCAGTACGGCAAGACTTCTTAATGACGGGTTGGAGCAGGGCGGCGTCGTTGAACAGCCGCGGATTAGGTCATAGCTTGAGGCTCACGTGGTGCTTCGGGAGGCGTAGAAGTCCCCAATGCGAGTTGAATTTCTTACAGAATCACGACGCGCATATTGGTGACTTGGGGTTGCGGCGTTGTTGGGAAGAGTTTCCGAATTCTTGCCTGATGATAACGCGGATTGTATCACGTAGTGAGTCAGAGCTAAGAGCCCCGGCATCGATCGTGTTCGCAACTAGCGCATTAATAGGACGGTCGTATATCGTCGTGCGCATTTCCAACGTCTTCTCCATGGCGGCCGCCTCGGATGCGAATTCGGACACTGATTGGGGGGTGGGGGGGTTGGGTACAAGGCAAGCAAAAAGTTCTTGCTTTACTACTCGCATCAGAACCCTCAGTTTCTTTTCTTTCGTCATATCCTCGTCCGCGCCACGAAATAGTCGCTTCAATTCCTCAACGAAGGTTACGACTCCTTCGTTCGGGTGTTGCGTTCGAGTTTCTAGTAATTGCGCAGCTCGTTCTTTTCTCACCACGGTCGTGAAAGTCCTAAGCAACTCGCTTTTAAATTGCGTCCAGTCGGTCAAGGCGCTCTCGTGGTTCTCGAACCAAGTTCGAGCTGCAACCTCCAAGTAAAAGAAAACATGCCGGAAGGTTTCTTCATCATCCCACCTGCTGAAGGTCCGCACGCGCTCGAGCTTCTCCAACCATTCCTCGGGGTCTTCAGCAGGGGCTCCCCGGAACGATGGCGGTTCCCGGCGCTGCTGCAGGACAATTGGTGACGTTGTTTCTTGCACTATGGTGTTGGTAGCAGCGTTTCTTCTCTTGAACCCTTCTGGCATAAGACCAAAATCGAGTAGCAATCCTTGCAGTCGGCGGCTTTCTCTGGTTGGACTGGCTTGTCGGCTTCCAGATGTCGTAGGGATAATAAAGGGTGAGTACCCAGCTCCTCCACCAGATGTCACAAAGACAAGGACGACGCAGTTGTCTTCGGGGAGAAACAAGTCTATTAGAGCAAACTTGTGCTCCTCTAACAACTCAAAAGATTACAGAGGCGGCGAAGCAGCGGTCAACAAAGTGACTTGCGTCGGCGAGCGTCGCAGAATCTAATGCCGCGGCGTCTGCTGTGCAGGCTTTTATCTTTCGGCGCGAGAGTTTCTGGAATCGTCGATTCACATTGAGAAAATATTAGATCACAGAAAATTATTCTGGTCTAGCGACGTTAGGGCGAAACACTCTGTCCATCTGAATGAGATAGCCCGTGCGGCATAAAAATAAATGGAACACGCGCTTCGCATGGGACACCGATAACAGAGCCGGGCGTGGCCGGGCAATAAAAACAAACAATAAATAAACAAACCCGTACATGGTTCGCGGCAATATTCTGTGTAGTTGCTACCTGTTTGTGATCTCGGCGTTTTGATATGCGCTTCACAGCCATGACGACCTGATCCCTTAAGCTTTTCAAATGGTCGGCTTCGGTTACGGAAATTAGATCCGCCTCAGAGATCACACAATGAGAACTGTTGAGGCTCCGGTGGGTGCGACCCTGATCTCCACATCTGCCATGCGGGTTTGTTTCACGAGGATTGTGGATGGCTGCTGACATTTTACTTCAACTATCATTTCCACAGTTCTGAGCTATTTGGCGTCGTATGTTTTGCCGATGATACCTTCAAAGCATTTCCAAACAAGAAATACGGATTGAGAGGTGTCCGGCTTCGATTACAAGTACAGAAAAAAAATACAATGTCATCAAGATAAACAAGACAGGTATTCCATTTCAAGCCACAAAGTACGGTGACAATCATTTTAACCCTCCGAATTGTGTCCGGGTTAAACTCATAGAGGCTGTCCAGTAGTGGCAAAAGCTGTTTTCTTATCGGCTGCATTCATGAATATCGGCCAATAACCCAACCAACCATCAAGACGCGAAAAGTACTTTGCGCAATGTAACGTTTCGAGGTCGTTATAGATTCGAGGTAGCGGATAAACATCATTTCGATTTATTTTGTTAGGAGCCTGATAGTCAACACAAAATCGCACTGAACCGTCTTGCCTGCGGGCCAAAACAACCGGCGATGACCAAGAGCTTTCTGGAGGACGAACGATGTCCCACTGAAGCACGTCGTCAACGTCTACTTGGATTCTGTCAACGTTCCAGCAATGAAATGCGATATTGGCGGTGGAGGATAATAAAGTGACCATCAGTGCCTATGATATGGGATGTAGCTGATGTGCGTCCACACTGAGGGTGAGAGTCCAATAAAGCCTTTTGGTTATTTAACAGGCTCAACAGTTGTTGCTTCCTACAACGGGAAACTTACGGTTGATGGTAGAAGTAAGGCACGAGGACGTAAGTTCGGCACTATAGGTGAACTCAACGTGGGCAAGAAAGCAAAGCGGAAAAGGGCCAACTTTGTCGTTAGAGAAAGGCACAATGATAGAGCTTTCAGGAAGAAGAATTGACGGCGAAGTAGTTATCGCGGCACCAATAAGAGCAGTTCCACATGGAAAGCGAAATATTACATTATGGTTTTTATAACGCCAGTGAAGCGATGGTCCCAGCGGCCACAGCACTCACCTAACCGTCGGTGTTAGTCTCACCAGTAACGGAAAATAGTTTCTTCACAGAGACATTGAACCCAATCGGCAGCTGCCACAAACCGTGGTGCTTGGACGACTGATTAGCTGGCAAGGTCGGTGTCGAAAATGTAAATAAAGGTTTGCCAGCAGAAAATTATGGCAGACAGGATATTAATAGAAAGCTCCAGCCCAACATAATTTGATGAGCCCATGGCTTCAAAACTGCAAACTAAATACGAGAAAGAACTCCACTGATGCGAACACGCACCGTGCAATAGCCAGAAGCCCTAACTATGACGTCATAACAACCACATGGAAACAATAAAACTGCGCAAAAGGACGGGACGGAAGAAGAGGACAACAAACCAGGCGCAGACTCACAACTAAATTTATTCAGAAACAGCCTACGCACCTATATGGTGATAAAATGGTGATAACTGCGTTAGCGAAGCGTCACTATCTTTGTATTGTAGTGAGTATGAATTTTTAAACGCGTCCTTGTGATTAAATGCATGCGACTGCGCGCATGTGCACGGAAGGGTATATAGGTGCGTAGGCTGTTTCTGAATAAATTTAGTTGTGAGTCTGCGCCTGGTTTGTTGTCCTCTTCTTCCGTCCCGTCCTTTTGCGCAGTTTTATTGTTATCATGGAACACCAACTAGCCCAACAACGTGCTTTACTCAACCACATGGAAGTGGACCGACATAAGCAGTTCTCATGCTTTGGAGCGGGGAACACCAATGTGCCATGGTAATTGAAATACTGGCACCAGTATCTACAAGGGCTTCAACTCAATGGCCTTCAAGAAATAAAGTGAACGTGTTCAAAGGTTGAGCAGGAGAATTTGTAATTTTTCCGAGCGATGCAGTTTCCCTTCACAGAACTGCTGTTCTACTTTTCAGGTTCGTTTTCAGAGTCGAGAATCCCGGCGCAGGGGTGATATAAATCGATGATGAGTAGCAAGCGAAGGGCATCTGAAATAAGGTGAGATGCGCTGTTGGTCAAACGAGTCTGAAAGCGGGGAAAAGGAACGACGGGGCGAATATGGGAAGGACTGCTGGGAAGGGTCTTAAAATTGGGGGGTAGTTGCGAGAAAAACAAGGTAGGCGTGTCGTTCATCCTGCTGCCGTTTCCGAAAATAGCAAGATTTATTGATACGCAGAAATCCTGCATCGACAACAAGCACAGTATGGTTTACCAAGTGCCGTACAAACAAGAGACAAAACTCCACGCGTGCCAGTCTCAGCTTCTTCTTTCTGTTCCCGCCTTTAAGACGATCCTGACTTGATGATGAAAATCCTGGCTTGATGAAGACTTCTCGGTGCTGCTCAGGGCAACATTGTTGGCTGTTAATGGTGTGGCTTAAGACGGACGACATTGACGATGTCAGTCTTCAGAGGGAGCAATGTTTGAGCCGAAACGACCGTGGTGTTTTCATAGTTCCCAGCAGTCAGTTGGCGTATGGCACGGTAGGGGCCGTAGTAATTGAAAGCAGCCTATCAGAACGCCCTACTTGACGTGAAGGACACCAGAGCAGCATGAGGGATATGGACGCAAAGTGGCGGGTGGTTTGGTATGAATCATAGCGGGACTTTAGAGTATCCTGCGATGACGTAAGCCTGCTCCGCACTATGATTGGGCAAAGTCATCCAGGATAATGGCATCTTGTGCGTAACCTGATGCCGGCGTGTTGTGTTCGAGTAAGGTGTCCAGGGGCAAGACCAGCTCTTGACCGAAGAAGAGGTAAAAATAGCAAATCTAGCGCTCTCATTACAAGACAAGTTGTATGTGAAGGTGATGAGTGGTAAAGCGATGTGCCAGTCGTGGTGTTCATCCAAAGCGTACATAAAAAGCATATCCATTAGAGTTCCGTTAAGTCGCTTCGTAAGACCGTTCCTGTGCGGACGGTAGGAAGTTGTAAATTTGTGCGTGGTTGCGCAGGAGTGAAGTACGTCGTTAAATTCGCGCGACAGGAAGTTTCGTCCACGGTAAGTCAATTGCTGGCGAGGAGCACCATGATAGAGAATCACTTCGTAAAGAAGGAACACTGCGACATCAGTAGCGCAGCTCATTTGAAAGGCCGGTGTTACTGCCTGAAGGGTCCCATATTCAGTGGCCACTGCAATCCACAAATTCCCGGTAGCACACTTTGGAAAGAAGCCAAGCAGGTCAAAACCCACGCGGAAAAATGGTCCGAGAGCTTTGTCCAGTGGCTCTGTTGGTCGCGGGGGGAGTCGCTGTTGTCCCACGTTGGCACTTGTCGCATGCTTCGACGTCACGGCGAATAGAGTGGTAAAGCCCTGTCCAGGAGAAACGCTGTCGGACATGGTCGTATGTTCTCGAAGCTCCTTAATTACCAGCTGCTGGATGGTGAACAGTTGCTCTAGGACGTCCAAACGAAGGAGGTCAGCCACAACAGGGAGCAGTAGGGACCTTCCAGGTGTGCCTTCATTCGATACAGCAAACCATCCTTGAGTTTGAAGAATCGTACTGATGGGCCCGAAGGGGCGTTACTCAGGTGTTCAGTGATCTGGCGCAAAACTTAATACCGTTGCTCCTTTTTACCAAGAACGAAGAAAGAGGAAATGGCTAGAAGGCATGAAAATGCGTCGCAACACGTAGGCATAGGAGGTTCGACAGGGTAGTGTGAAAGACAGAGTCCTGGCGCAGGCGGCCCTATATGTCGCTGGCTAAATAAAAGTACGGCTATAGGCGGAGAGCTCAACGCCCGAGGCGGCTGATGAGATCTTTCATTGATGCTAACCAACAGAGCGCGTGATGATCCATTACAACGAAAAACGGTCGGCCGTAGAGGTATGGACGAAATTTGACCACAGCCAACACAATAGCGAGATACTCATGTTGGGTCAAGGAATGGGTCTTTTCTCGGTCTACCTCATCTACTGCAATCTGCCAAAAACCCGAGTGAAGGTCTATAGAGGAGAAGCATTTCGTCCCTTGAATGCTGTCTAGGGCATCGTCGATTCTGGGTAGAGAATAGACATCTTTCTTTGTAACCCGGTGGAAGTGGCGGTAGTCCACACAGAGGCGACAGGTGCCGTCTTTCTTTTTTACCAACACGATGGGCGAAGCCCATGGACTAAAGCGTGAATCAATGATGTCATTAGCGAGCAATATTTCAAAGGCTTGCTGGATGACTCCTCGTTCGGGACGAGAACCACGGTACGGCCTGTGATGTATACGCCTGCCATTACCTGTATCGATACAATGCATCACAGTTGTGCTTTGCCCCAAAGATCTGTCACAGCGGTCCAAAACGTCTTCAAACGATTACAAAAGAGCGAGTTTGCTTTCTGAGGTTGAGATAGGTCCGGAATGATGAGGGGCAAATTTATTTCGTGAAGTAGGTCGATGGGTGGATCCATGTTGTCGCATGGGGTTACGATTTAAAGCAAAAGATGAAAGTTCAGTTGTCGCGAAATGTGCGAGAGCTGCGATGGTTATACCTTCTTGAAGTACTTGAGTATGGAGCGCAAACTTTAGGAGAGGCAGGCAAACGCTGTACTCTTTGATGGTTTACACAGTGTGGGGCAGTGCAACGTTTTGCGTCAATAGAACGTCTACGATGGCGGGGCTAGGTAGTAGCCGCCATGAATGGCGGCAGACGTAGTGAGGGGGACACAAGGGACGACTTTACTCGGCGAGCAAATGTGTTTGGACGAGCACAGGTGCGGCGGGGGGAATCAGCAGCAGTCGGCAACTCGAGGCGAAGAAGGCGTGTACAGATATCGATGAGTGCTGCATGCTCCGTCAACAAATCGCGGCCAAGGATCACGTCTCCAGGGCATTTGTCCGAAACAGAGAAGAGAACAGTGGTAGTGTGGCCAGTGATGGTGACGCGACAGATGCACATACCAGCGATCGCTGGTGTACCACCGTCGGCAACTTGAAAATGCGAAAGGGCAGGTGTGAGACTTTTCCCAAGCGGGTCCGTAGATTAGCACTCATAACGGAAATGTGCGCCCCTGTATCAACCAATTCCCATGTAGGCAAGCCATGAAATTTCCCGTCGTCGGCAGCATCAAGCGGATTTTCGGTGGGGTCGGGAATGCAGCATCACCGCTGGGAGCTGAGCTCTGTTGTTATCCGAGTCCAGGCGTCTGTAGCGGGTCGGCGAGGTAGAATGGCGGGGCTGTGGAGAGCGAGACTGTCGGCGCTTTGGTAATGGGGAATTCCGAAGTCGTGGGGCGGAGTAGACGGCATCGCCCCCATTGCGTTGCTGTTAGATGGTAGAAGACCGGTTCGTTGCAGACTGCGGTACATGGTCGTTTGGAGTGTTTGGAGAACAAACCCAGCGGCTCTGGCAATACCGTGCATCATGACCAACACGCCTTCAGTTGAAGTATAAGGGCTGGTCATCGGATAATCTCCATTGAGCCGGGTTTTTTTAAGACCGTAGCCAACCCGCTTGGCGGAAAAGGATCGCGAAAGGCGGAGCTGGCTCATAATGCTTTCAGGTAGCGTCATTGGCGAAAAATTGGCGACCGACAGGATGGCTCATGTGGCAGGCTGGCTGCAAGTTCATACAGGCAATTTCGTCACGCAAAACTGCTTGTATGACAGAGGGAGTCGGCAGATCGACGTCTGCGACAGAGTGTTGGGTAGTCACTCGAGTCATAGCCTCTTTCTCGCGTATGACGATACGGGTCACCGTGTCTGCACTGCTTTCTGCCGGCAGTGGACGCGGTGGTGAAATGAAATACCCCAACATAAATACCCCATAAAGTGGAGGGGTAACCGCCCCGTCAATAGCGTAATGGTCATCGCACCAGATGCGTATTCTTGCGACAGAGTGTTGGGTAGTCACTCGTGTCATAGCCTCTTTCTCGCGTATGACGATACGGGTCACCGTGTGTGCACTGCTTTCTGCCGGCAGTGGACGCGGTGGTGAAATGAAATACCCCAACATAAATACCCCATAAAGTGGAGGGGTAACCGCCCCGTCAATAGCGTAATGGTCATCGCACCAGATGCGTATTCTGGAGGTCGCGGGTTCGGATACCACCCGGCGGGAATATTTTCTCCACTTTCTTTCCGGCTTTGGAAATTCTTTATCTGTTTCAATGGCCTACCGCATTCTCGCGGTTGCTTACTTTACTTTTTTTCTTGAACGGGAAAAATGCCTACCAGAAAGGTGCAGGGTACCACTCTTTACGACATATCAAAGTTCGTTGGAGATCTCCAACTTGTACAGAAAAACAAAAGCTATGGCATGACAACTCTGGAACAGTCCTGGCTTTGCATTGCGCAAAAAAACTCACTTAAAAACTTTTTTCACGTCGTCAGTAGGAAATAAATCAATACAACATTCACTATCAACAAAACTGCTTTTATGGCACCTAACCCTTACCATTTATTTTTTTATTTGACCATAAAATTGATTGGATCAGTTCGCAGCCACTTTGTTTCCCTCGCGCAGGTTAAGCGCTACTGTTACCATAATTACTGTTATCGTATATAGGGAATTTTTTCCTTCTGATATGCGCTATAATAACTATGTAACATGGTAAGAGAAGTGACGAGGTGAGGCATGAAAAAGGGTGATGAACGATATAAATTACACACCGTCTATGTACAAGGTGGCCATGGGTGAGGTCAAGCCAGGCAACATGCGCAAACCAGCTCCGTCGTCGTCGCAGATGCTCGTGCAAACGCTTCACGCCGCTGTCGTCTTCCTCATCTTTGGTGGTGTAACATAACCCCCTCCTCGAAGACGACCGTCCCACTGAAGGCCACGGTAGCATAATAGGTTCGTTAAAGATGCACGATGTGTTTAGAATAATGCATGGAAGAAGCACTTGCCACGACAGTTGCAAGTGATGGGTTTGGTGAACTCCGGGCCTCAGCAGCGACGTCCGCAAAGTAATGACGAACCGGTCAGGGCTTGCTACCACATCGGACCACAAGGCTGGGGACACGTCACCCTCGTCGTCTTCTGGTCAAACGTCGTCAGATCTTGGAATCTCTTGATCGGCTCGTAACACGCTAGAAACACGGGGTGGGGGTGCGTAATCGTTTTCTGGTAGTGGTTGGGCTCGGGCTGCCCGACCCGGTTAACGCACGCTCGATGATAACGCCGATGCCGACGAAGCGCGAACCTTGGGCCAGGACGGGGATGTACCCACCGTGCTCCACCAAATGCGACGTGCTGGCGGAAGTGATGAGGCGAGCCATGACAAGGGTTGATGAGCAATCTAATTACGTACCGTCTATGTACAAGGAGACCATTTGAGAGGCCAAGCCAGGCAACATGTTGTTGTTGTTATTGCGCCTTTAGGTACCGCACATAATCAATCTGGGGATCGCCCAATCAACCGAGGATCGTTAAAATGAATGGAATTCTTATCTAATCACGAGACGCTTAGGAAAGATGATTTCCCCACCCAGCTTTGTCGTCGTCGCAGATGCTCGTGCGGGACGCTACACGACGCTGTCGTCTTCCTCGTCTTTGGTGGCGAAACAGTATAAATAAAATAATTAACATAATTATTACGATGAGTTGCACGCCAATTGTCAAAAATTGCATCCAACTTATGAAACAGACGTATGGTTGGCGTCTAAAGGGCTTTATTGATCTGGTTACAGTAAAGGTTCGTGAAGAAATTTCGCTCAGAAGCCTATCGGACTAAATTGATCGGGAGTTCAAGTTTCCCAGAAAATACATTTGAAGTATTTCCACCGAAGTTCAGGCACAGGGCTCGGACGTTCGGCTGTGACACGCACGTTCTTAAGATATATTGGGATGAATGGGTACTTCTTTAATAAATATTTATTGACTTATAAAGTTGCACTTTCAATGGCTTTGACTATATCGAGAACCTAGTTATCTCGGGAACCTATATCGCGAAGCCACTGATAGCGGAGGTAGAAACCTATATTAGTGAATGAGCTAAGACGACGGCAAAGCGAAAACACAAAACGAAGGCGAACAATTTATGCACACGAGTATCAGAAGAGAGCAAATAAAATGCGCGGCTTAGGGCAAGGGGTTTGGAAAGGGTGAGGTCGAATTTTCTATCTGGGTGGACGAAAATGAAAGAGATTCGGCTTTGAGTGGTCAGTATGAGATTAAATTTGTGTAAGACGCACCCAAACACTTATTGGCGTTTCTGCTGCACCCTTCCATCTCGACTGAACTGGTAATCTCACTATTTTGTGTAGACAAAATATCAAAGGATTTCAACCCTGTTTTATGGTACTAAAAGGATGTTTTTTTTTAAATGCGAAGCATTTCTTAGGCTCACCTGGTCCTCCATCGTTGATGGCGGCGCCGTCCACACGCTCACTGCGCATGCTCAACTCTGTTCCTTACACCCACAGCTCCACGATACTACATAATAAAAAAAAGAAATAGTTACCGGCCCCGGGTTTTGATTCAACGACTCTCTGGCCGTAACGGGAGGGACGCGGTGCTCTTCCCACTACGCTACAATTTTTTTAATGCATGGAAATTTTACAAAAATTCAAAAGGCAAGACACTTAACACACAATATAAACACTAACAGACAGCAAATGGCAAGGACATCAGTCGAACAAAGATCAAAACTCAGGCAAGCAAACGCACGCATCCAAAAGAGGCAGCCACTCTGGTGGATCACTCTGCGCAGCATAAACGCTCCGCAGCAACGCCGCCTGTTCCCGAAAGATGCACTTGGTCGGCCTAGGGGGTTCCGCATGCCGATCAGTCATGCGGCACTTCCACAAGCTACACAATCCTAGGAGAACGAAAACGTCATATGGCACCCGATTGACATCTTGAAATTGCATGAAGCGAATGGTGAACGAGGTGATGTCAATGTCCTTTTCAGTGTCCGCTGCAAAACGTCCCAGAAGAACACAGAGTCCCGGCACAACACGAAACAATGATGAATTGTCTCTGGTACGCTACAAATCTGGGAGAGGAGCATGTGCTACGAACGCGCCTTATGTCCTTGACTCAGTCAAACTACGTCAAGACGTTACAGATACAATGAAGGCACGCGAAGCTGAACGTCAACGGAAACGACGAACTGAAAACTTCCGCGGGGGATAATGAATTTCCCGTGGGAAAGCTGTGGCGGGAAGCTCCACGCGCCTTGTAGCTCAACCAGCCCCGCCCGCAGCGCCTCTGATGCGGATTGTGGCAGGATGCTCATAGGGATTGGTCAACCAAAGAATCCATCACGATATTGGTTCGCGTTCAACCACCGTCGTCATCTTCCCGTCGGGGAACCGCCGAAGAAAAAAAAATTCGCCGCATTTCCCCGAGGGGAAGAGTGTGAAATTGCGAATGCACGAGTTGAATTTGCGCGGTTCGGTAATGTTCGCAAAAGAGAGATCGCACACACACACACACACACAACTACAAAGAAAGAAAGATGCATTTATTCACAGACACCTATTTGTGTTGTCGTTGTACTTGATTGCTAGAGCTGATCTCAGCTTTGAAATTTCGTGGCAGTACTCCTTTAAGCGGGTGCATTAGCCCTTCTCACGCCCGATTCCTGGCCAATCCCCCACGTGGGTATATGCCATGTCAGCGGCCAGGCAGCGCGCGCCCATCTCAAGCAAGATGCATTTATTTACAGACACCTATTTTGTGTTGTCTTTGTACTTGATTGCTAGAGCGGATCTCAGCTTTGAAATTTCGTGTCAGTTCTCCTTTAAGCGGGTGCGTTAGCCCTTCTCACGCCCGATTCCTGGCCAATCCCCCACGTGGGTATGTGCCATGTCAGCGGCCAGGCAGCGCGCGCCCATCTCCCCCGTTGCCAAGGAAGACGAGGAGCGCGCGCACCCGCAGCTGTTGCTATGCGGACGGCAGCGGACGATTCAGGATCGCTTAAGAAGTGCATTCGCACCTAAAAGAAGAACGAGAAGACAAAGCTGCGAAGAGGAGGGCGTGTACATTGCTCTCAGCCGGTGCATCAATGTCAAAAACCTTTACCTCACCAAAGCTGACGGAGACTACCGATTCTACCACAGATACAGCATCGACAAGAACATGATGGACGAGTTTCGGCGCAACGAGAATCACCGCCTACTCACCGTAACACAACAGCACTTGCGTGCCTTTGCCACCGGTGTGGACCCGGACGCGGAATTCCCTCTGGCGCTAGTAAAAACCAGATCACTCAACATAACGGCAACACAATGGAACCACACGGAACCGCCAGGATGCTTCGCATCCTCTGCAGGGTTCCCCACGGGAAGATGGTGTAATTTTTTTCAAGCTGTTATGTGAGCAGTACATTTCTATTTTTTGCAATCCACAGAACCCTAATGACATTTTTATAATATTTTGCCTTCTGAAGGAGACAGAACTGAATTTCAGTAGAATTTTGGTCATCTTACAAATAGTAAGTACCAAGTCTTCCTCTCAGATTTTATTAGTATATTGCAATCGTAAACCGCGTTTCGGTATTAATAGCGGTCTCGTTTTATCTTTTTTTGTAGCATTTTCCCCTTGCGTTGGACAATTTACAATATGTTATTCAGCGGAACTCTTCATTGGCCTTAGGTAAAATCGGTCACCTGTGGTCAACTACCGTCGCACCGAAGGAAGAGCACTCCACAGGAACGAGAAACATTTCACCGATCAGAACAACACAGTTAATGCTCGTGGTCACTGATATGCATACGCGGCTACAGGATACTGTGAAATCTTGCTTTTTGGACGTAAGGAGTGCCGATACATACCATAGCCGGGATCTCCAAAATGAAACCCGCTTACACTGCATCGGGTGAAACGCGTTAGTTCCTATACCTAATTTATGAGATCAGCTACGCATTGTGCAGCAGAAGAGGACCGAAAAGAAAATACATGTTTAAAACTTGTTCTAGATATTTCGTATGTTGAAGTGACTGGAAAATATACAAAACCATATTACCCCCACTGATATGCGATGCACATCACTTCGGGGGCAGGTAACTGCTGCAAACTGGCGAGGTATTGAACACAACAAACACACAGCTGAACGAACCAGCACTACTTCTAGATATTTGAAGTATTTCACAACTTGAAATATTCAATTGGTATGGCTGAATTCTGCTCCATGACGATCCTAGAAAAAGCACAAACGATTCAGATACTTGAATACTCTTTTCCAGCGCGCTCGTGGTCTGTGATGGCCAATGTAGAGTAGAGCAAAATCATGAAGAAAGCCTATTGCGTCTCCTATGGAAATTGTTCTGGCACTCACACTACGTCCTATAAAAATATTGCGGGACACTTTAGTACTGTTTAGGATTTAGGACTTTAGGACTCGTTAAGAAAAAAGGCAAGTGCAGAGTGAATTGTGATGGATGGGCGGATAGTGGATTTGAGGGAATACCTTGTAGCTAGCGTAAGCACGTGGCTCACCACCGCACTTAACTACTCAAGCAAACGTGCCGAGTAAACAATGCGCTTCTTTGTACAGGGTGATAATTTTACGCCTCAGATTTACGCGTGCGCTTATCATCATCATGATCATCACCAACACCTTATTATATTCAGCGTTTTTTATTTGCCACTATTTATTTGGGTTTCAGTTACCGTAAATGAGTGGCTTCGTGTGTTTTCCTGATTTTCTTACTCACATAGCGCTACCACGAAAAGGCTTTTTGTTAACCTAAATTATCATCTGTTAAGTGCGATATTCAATTTATTATCTATGGGAAGAGTACATGCTCCGGACACTGCATTCTTGAAGACCACAATATATTGGTAGGTTTATCGTTACCGAGCAAGAATATTTTGCGAGAATTCCTTGTGGGTGAAGTTGAAGCGGACTTTATTTTATGCTTTTAGTATGAACTACCAAGATGGGGATTAAATGTGTTAGGTGAACGTTTTGAGGAGTGGATGTTTTAGGATTGCAAAAATTTTACAACACCATTTGTGTGTGCAAATTCTTTCATAAAGGTATTGTTTGGTGTTGGTTTTTACAGATGAGAGAAAAAGCCCTTGTTGTCCGGTTTTCTAAGCTGGAGTTGCATACAGATGAACTCACAAGCATGAGGTTTTCCGAAATATATTTTAACTCAATTGAATACATTTTCTATATATTGATAGAATATATGCTCATATCGAGCATTCGCCGACACGCTTTGCTATCTCTTTGAAGTGTAAAAATGTTTGTAGCAGCATGTAGTAATTACGTTTGTAATAAATATGGAAGCGCTACCGGACGCAATAACGGTTCAGCAAAAATAATTTCAGCCGAAGCGAAAAAAAACACTTTTGGGTGGACAGACAGCAGAATTTCTTCGTAAATTCTATGAACGCCCAATGCACAATCTTTTTGAATGTGCCTGAGACTTTGTGGGGCCCACGAAATAAAATTTATATTTAAAAAGGGAAAAAATAAAACACGAAAATATATCAGGGGCTAGATCAATAAATTTAGCGAAACAAGTACAAGGCCCACACCAAACATGTGAAGTGCAGATACGGATCGTATCAAGTAGCAGCCAGCAGTCTTTGAGCTGGGGAAAGTCCGGACAAAAAAAAAACCCTGTCCCACCCTAGGCATAAAACAGAGGGCTAGTAGCGACAGCGAACATTTTCATTATTAAAATTGGTAGGTATCGTCAATATATTTGTAAACATAACAAATTACTCATGATCTTCAGCAGCCCGTATCTATTTCAGGCTAAAAAGTAAAGACATGTTAGCACAAATTTGTCACGTCTTGACTCTGAAATAAAATATTCGATGTACTTGTAGTTATCTGTACAACTAGCTGTACAAACAAAATGTAGTTAGTTAACTACAAAATGTAGTTAGCTGTACAAACACCGCCTTTATTTACACCATAAAAATTGCACAATAATTTGGATGTTTCCAGAAACACACTCAGAATTGTGTTTCTATACAAGGTGTCGTGTGGGTTATGCCGTCAAAATAACTTATAGAAAAATGTTGCCGATTCCAGGCGCTGCTCACGATCAGATTGCGTGCAATGTTTTTCTTATGACACTGCATTTTATCGTTGAGCTTTGCGTAGCAACAGAGACGAGCTCTTGCTCTCTCGAACATTCTTTAGCTCAGACTGCTTGATTGTTTGAATTTATTTATTTATTGATTTATTATTTATTTATTTTTATTTATTTATTACTTATTTATTGATTTATTTGGACAACTCTTATTTGCCCCCATTCGTCGCGTAGATGTCGGCCAGTAGTCTTTGGCCCTGGTGGTGCTCAGGGCTACCTCGACGAGCGCGGTGTTCACACCCTGGTCGGAACTGAGTAGCGCGGTCTTCCACTACTCCTTCAAAGTTATGCCGAGTGTAGGCGGAGTTATGTTGAGTACCCTACTATATTGCGGGCCGTTTCTCCGGTTTGCGTTTACATAAACAGAGCCCGGTGTAACATCGGCTGTAGGCAAGACTGGGGAAACAATCCGTCTGCAGCAGTCGCTACTCCACTGACTAAACGTAGTTTTTTAGTTGTGTTTCAAAACATGCCCCTGCCACTTACACTACGCCCTAAATCACGTGAAATTTAAGAAAATAAAAAGACCATCTTTTTTTTTTCTTTTACTGATTAGGCAAAAAAACACCTCAAGCACCCTCTCCTCGTTCGCCACATGCAGATAGTTAACTCCCAGATTTTAAATGCGGGCACGTGTGATGGTGCTGAGTGTCCTAATTGCGTTTGATAAATCTCTGGGTACTGAAAGCATGGTTTAGGAATTACTAAGCTCCTGTTCAAAACAATATCTATCGCTGAGATAGGGTTACTGCTATGGTATTAGTTTAAAAAAACTATGCATGTACCTTTAATTTTTACGTAGCATTCCAAAGCCGCAGTAATTAGAATAAACCTCGTACTTGTAAATGAAAATAAATATAATTCTCTTACGTTATACACCTACAAAAAATGCATATTTTGGGGAAAAGTTTCCAAAATTGGTTTGGAAAACAATTGGAACAAATGTTTATGCAATGAATTGTATTTTTAGCTAGTGTTTTTTTTTTCTGCTAGCAGCGTTTTAAAAGAATTTCCCGATTTGCTGCTTACTTTGCAACAAATGTCGTCGAATCACCGTACACTTGTGCCGCCCTTGCACATAAAAGCGTCACTACTCTCTCCTTGACATCTCATACTCTACCCCTCCTACCTCGCTGCTGCTTGGTGCAGGAAATGTATGCTTAGGTCCCTTCGTTTTACTGCATTACAGTGATCAAGCCCAATGTTCTGCAAAAGCTCGTTATTGATTGGCTTCTTAGAAATGGTGCACTGGCGCTTTTGGTAATTTTTGGCCTAAACAATTTTTGCGAAGTCTATTTTTTTCTATCGTTTAAATCAAGGCGCAACAATTTTTTTTAGTAAAAAACAACGTTGATATCACTAACAAATTTATGCCTCTCCTCAAATTTAAGACATGTTTGCTTGTGGTGAACATTGTCGGTAAGTGTAAAATTGTCACCAGATTTATTATTTGCAATTGGTTCGGCGATCATGAAAGTCACAATGAAGAATTGTTTTAATCTTTCGGTAGGGCGGGTAATGCGAGGGACGGAGGCACACAAAGGGACCCCGAATTTCGCATTTAGGTAGCAGAGAAAGGATTTCTCTAAACGTAAGTGCCATGTCGCCCTGCGAGCGTAGACGCCCAGTACAGGTGGCTATGACAGACATTGCCTCAAGCCGAATAGCAGCGAAAAAGAAGAAGAACAGATAGCGAAGCTCCCCGAGAAAGCCGAAACCCGAGATGCACCACGGAGCGCCGGCGGAGTCAGGACCCACCCCGAGAGAGAGAGCTGCCCCCTCACCCGTTAAGAAAGGTTTTGGGGGGACCAAAAAGACGTGTTGTTTCTATAAGAGTGAACGTAATGTTTTTTCATCATATATAACCCCACCTCTCTTGTCGACATAATCATTTTTTATGTAATTCAGTTTTTTCGAGAAACAGAGAACATAATGGGGCCGAAATCCTGGAGTAAGGACTAAAGTTGAGGTAAACAACGGTCGAGATTAGGGATAAACACAAACGAGAAGGGGAAGCTGAAAATGAAGCGACGCACTCGACGACGACAGAGCACCGTCATCGTCGACGAGGCGAGAACGGCACTGCAAGAGGCAGGGGTTGAAAAATAGGCGCTATTTTGCAACGATTGGAGGTAAACAACAGCGAACTTCGGAAAATCAACGAAGAAATCGAGGATGGCCTGCAAGAGAACGCATTCAAGGGAGAGTACGTCGAGACAATCGAGCACGACGATCGCGCAAAACCAGCTATGGGCCTTCTCAAAGCGAAGATCGTGGCACTGCAGGCGAGTACCAACACCGCCAACAGCATCTCAAGATAACAGCCTCAGCTGCCTGCCCTGCCTCGACAGCTATTACTGAAGATGCTTAAGCTACGCTTGGAACCTTTCAACGGTGAGGTGTCAGCATGGGCAGGTTTTTGGGAATGTTTCCAAAAGGCAGTGCATGACACCAAAGAGGTCTCAAAAGCCGAGAAGTTCCAGTATTTAAGATCGGTGCTGACGGGAACAGCCATGAGAGCAGTAAGAGGACTTTAGGCGATAGGGTCATGCTATCAAGATGCTGTAGATACACTGCAGCGAAGATTTGGCGATAAGGACTGAATTGAACAAGAACATTTGGCAAATCAAGAACCCTTCCCAGCGTAGCTTAGTCCAAGGACGAACGCGGGCTGCACCGATTGTATGATGACGTGCAAGCCAACATTCGTGGACCTAAAGGACTCGGAATGAGCATGTCTTCCTACTCGGTAATGATTAGCGACGTGCTACTTTCAGCGTAGCCAAAAAAATATTCCGAGACTTCCAAAGGGATTGAGCCGAGCCAACAGAGCCAAACCTCCTACCAATTAGTTGATACCAGAGTCGGCCGCCTCTTCAGCATCGGGCGCAGACAGCGGGCTGTCGGTTATAATTGACGTTCTTTTTGTTGAGATAGAAAGCAAGCAAAGATGCACCGAAGGCGCCTGTGCCCCAAAGCCCCCAAAGTTCCACAATGCGGTTCAAAAAGTAAACAACGACGCGCGCTGAGCGCCGGGGTACTTAACACGCAGGCCGAACAGGCAAGGAGGTGTTTTTTCTGCGCCTCGCCGAAACACGAGACCCAGTCCTGCCCGTCTTCCCTCGCGCCAGAAGAGAAGAAGACGAAATTGGCAAAATCAGGGCGGTTCTTTTGTTGTACATCGTACGGGAACCAGTCGAAAAGTGTAGGGACGCAGCCCCTACGAGAGCCTGCGCCGGGGGATTACGGTGAAGTGCGAGCGTCGAACAGCGATAGTGGCGTCAGTGCGTCATGAGCCCGTGCGCGCGTGTACGATGAATAGTGATACGGGACAAATACGTGTAGTTTGCACACAACCCGGAACATGCGCACAACCAACAGAGTGGCTTAAAAGCGGCGCTCACAGGAGCGCCGAGGGGGAGTGCGCACCGAGGCACACGCGAGAGCGGCTGCTTCCGCCGGCTGCGGACGGGACCGAAGGCCGGCCAGCCACAGCAATGACGCCCGGACAGCGAGGAGCAACCAGCGTCCGCAGCGGACGCTCTTTACCCGTCGTCGGCACAAAGGCAACCTCATTGTTTTTATGTAATTGTTTTTTAGAAACAGATAACAAAGAAGTATGATTGTGAGAATGTATATGAAGCCGCGGTGATCTAAAGCTACTTGGCGTTTTAACATTACCTAGTAAGCATTTTGAACAACTCTTGTACGCAGCGCTCTAGCTTTTTGCCTATACAATGTACCTATAACCACGCAGTTTTCCCCTGACCTTCTCTCTGCACGCAGGCGAAAAAGATTGGTCTTACTGGCTAAAAAGGCCATCTATGTTTTGTTACGTGCCTTATTGTGCTCCTACTATTCTATGGCGTTGTAGCTCCGTTGCTTTGCCACCTTCGCAAAGTGGCGTCACCAGTCGTTCTCTCCACAACTTAGCTAATGAACGCTCTCGGGAACCATGTTTGGGCTTCGGGCACTGGCCCCTCGTGTTTAATTTATGGCGTTTAGCTTTGTAAACAGCCTGCCCCTTATTCGAGGTAGTCAAATTTAAAAGACCACTAGGAAACACCGCATATTTTCAGAAGTGTTTAGGTTCCCTCTTATGTACGCAAAATATTTTCTTGCTTAGTTTCTTTTCTTCTGTCGACACACATGGTGATCAAAGGCGTTGCACAGACAGAAGGGAGGCCGAATCTATAAATTTATATTTTTATTATAGCACGGACATCATTGTTTGTCAACATATGGCAAACGCGGAGTCCTCTGAAAAAAAAAAAAATTGTCAGAAGTAATTGGGCCAGAAGTAGACGGTATTTGCTGCGAGATAGTTGTTGGATTAAGTTGTCTTCAAATACAGTGAGGCAGTGACGCGATATTCAATTGTCTGACATAAGCCTAACGTATCGCCTTCGAATCTTACTTCATCAACAGGCAGGCCGACATTGACGAACAAGAAAGGTCTCGTTGGCTGACTTGTCGCAAGGCTGAAATTCGAGTTGGGTAAGGCAAGGCTCATACGTTAGACGTCACTTTTGCCCTCTCTTGACTTATGAAATCAATAGTATGTCACACAGTAGTAGTTGTACTCAGCATATTGTTAGTGGGCGAAACCGGCTAATGTCGTCACATGATACTCAAACATAGCTTTTGGTTTTTTCGCACATTACTGCGAGTTGAAGCTCTCGAACAAGAAGGAATGCACACCTCCATTGCACATGCGCGGCTCATGGTAATAGAAAACGCGTCCAGACATTTTTGTGTGCCGCTTGATCTGGTGCTTTTGCAATATTTTATGCGGCGGGAAAAAACAGTCACCAAAATAAGGAATACTTTGCTCGAGCAATAACAAGTATCAAACGGAAAGCTCCGTGCCAATGCCTTACAATAATTATGCTTCAAATCGAAAGCTCCGGGTCAATACCTGTCATTATATATGCTACCCCCTAGGTTTAAACGCTTAACGCTGTTTCCCACAGTAAATGACAAATACCCCTTTATATTATACGACACTTTACAGCAAGTACACGTGTGCTTCTTTAATACGACATTTCTTTGTTTATGGAGCCAAGCCAGCAGCCAACTACGTTCTATGGCCTGTTTCTTGTAATGTCCTTCACGGCAATGGTCAAACATGTGCACTCGCATAGCAGCTTTGTTGGTATTTCTTTGTAACAAGTTATTATCCTGAAGTTTTAAACACGTGTTTTTTCATAAATTACGTTTGAAACTTTAGCCTACCTGAGGTATTTTTTTTTGGTGATTTCTAATTGACTAAAAAATGTCTTGAAATACCTGGTGTCTTGCCAAACAAATGAAATCGGATACTTATACCTTCCACAACAAAAATGGGTCACCCGGACTCTGCCCGAATAAAGGCCATTGTGGTAGCACTGGAGACGCGAGAAAATACGCGTTCTGCTACTTCCCAACTTCCAGGTAGCCGGCATAAACAAGCACAAGAACCACAGTCGGATGGCGGTGTTGAATACTATATGGGAGTGCCTGCAGTGCGTGTACTTCACCCAGATGTGGTTGTATGAGATTCTGACGGGAAATGTGGAGGAGAAGATGTGTGCCGTGAATTCTCTTTGCTGGCTTACCACCAGGACACCATGCAATTGCTCGGGATCCCTAGAATTTTTAAGGAGCACAACGGGATGAGCTGGGTGAGGCATTCACTACGGGGCTTCAAACTCCCTTTACAGGGAACGGTCTTCTACAGACCACTAGAGACACGTTTCAAACTTTACGCAGGCGTTGTAACCTGCAAGCTTGGAGGAATCGTAGAGAACCGCGACCCCGAGCCGGCGCTCGCTTCGGGAGAGACTTGTGCACTGAAACCGGTCCGGCGCTGCGCTGGTTCGTCGGCGTCCCCCGAGAAATGGCACGACTGATGTGTTCGGGGATAGGCGCGCAGACGCGGGCGCGCCGGCGCGGTGCGAACGTGTGCGAGTGGGAGACGAGGGAGTGTCGGCGGACACCCACTCGGGGCCAAGGTTTATAGATATTTTTTTTCAGTTCCGGAACTGCGCCTTCCAAAGCGCGCGCTACTTTACCCTAAGTTCTGAGAGGGCGCTCCAGTCGCGAGTTGCACAGTGTCGGCGGCTGCGGCGGCGGCGGCTCCAGCGGCAGCGTTGAGGGCGTGCGCGGCAGGTCTGGTGAGTCCGCTTGGATCAAAGTTGCGGCCGCGGTGTAGTTGCGTGTATGCCCTGCAAGTTTCTTCTTTCCGCGAGCGTTTGTCTAAGCCCTTGTGCGAGAAACTTGCCTTTTCAGTGCATTCGGTTTTGGATGCTATTGAACAGTGCGGCCGCGGGTGAAAGCATTTGGTGACACCGTCAACATGCTGTTTTCTTTTGTGTGCTGGGCTTGGTGCACTGCCGACTTGCTTAACTCGCACGTCGGCTGTGCGGGATTTTCCGGCCCACTTTAGCAGTGGATGTTGTGAGGGGGCTGGGCACATGCATCGCTGGCATGAGGCACATGCTTATCTCTTTTCAAAAGGTGCAACTGTGAGGTGAAGGACTGAATGTAGCCTTATTGTAAAAA